>MU186326.1:0-20058 GCA_016904865.1 Pissodes strobi | reverse complement strand
AGCTATAAACAGTTGAAAATCGGTACTTTGGCTACTTTTCACCTTGGCAGCAAGGAGATCATTAGAGATGGAGTAAAATGAATTTCACATTCCTATCTTAACTTTCCAAGAGCTATCTGATGGTGCTAACTTATGGTACCTACCGAGGTACCAGATTTGGTACCCATGGTACCGACTGCCAGTTAGTACCATCAGACAGCTCTTGAAAAGTTAAGACAGGAATGTGAAATTTATTTTACTCCATCTCTAATGATCTTCTTGCTACCAAGGTAAAAAGTAGCCAAAGTACCGATTTTCAACTGTTTATAGCTGTGAAACTGCTAACTTTAGAGGTATAACATCATACATAAAATATGCTTGGAATTTTACAAGGAATCGAAAAATAAGTTCATATATAGGGTGTTCCATTGAAAAGAAATTAACTTTTTGGTTTTCCCTGTATACTGATAATTTTTCCAATATTTTTTATACGCAGAAAAAGAGTATTTTTCAGTACCTACATAACCATGCTTTTATTTTTTTTGGAACACTTGAAATGAAAAAGTTATAGGAGGGCGACATTATAGGGGATCACCCTATACGTCACGATCATCTAATGAGACTGCTGGTAGAAAAAAAGCTTGGATAGAAGGGACATCAGAATTCTTTCCAAGATTTACTTATTATAACCAAAAAGCGAATATTCGAATAGAGCATGACAACGGAGGAAATCGAGATTAAGAAAGGCGTAAGACAGGGATGTATACTCGCACCAATCTTATTCAACCAGAAGACATCATAAACAGAGCACTTTCAGAGCAAGATATAGGCATTAAAATAAATGGCATCCAAATAAACAACTTAAGATATGCCGATGACACGGTTGTAATTGCAGGAACTTCAGAAGATCTTCAGATACTAATTAAGAGAATAGTAGAATGCAGTGAAGAATACGGGTTATCACTTAACATCAGCAAAACAAAAATAATGGGGTTTTCTAAATTACCACAAAACTTCCCTGACATAACCGTACATGGTCAAAAAATTGAACGTGTGAGAAAATATAATTACCTGGGAACTGTTATCAACGAAAATAACGATAGCTCTAAAGAAGTCAGGATCAGAGTGGAAAAGCTTGAGCCACTGAGCCACATTTACTAAAATGAGGAAGATGTTTTGCGGACGAATTGATACTTACTATTAAGATGTGCAAACTGCAATACTGGGGACATGTCATGAAGGAAGATAAAATATATCAGTTACTGCAACTTATTATCCAGGGAAAAATAATGGGCAAAAGATTCATAGGAACAAGAAGGAAGTCATGGTTGAAGAACTTAAGAGAATGGTACAATTGCAACAACTGGCAACTGCAGTATCAAAACTACGCATAGCTTTGATGATAGCCAAGCCTTGGAACGAAGACGGCACCTAAAGAAGAAGAAGCACATTTCCAACTAGAAGGAAAGCATGCAGTTCTGTATGATAGGGAAAAAGGCCTGCAAAATGGAGCTGTTATTTCAGCAGCATATTTCTTAAGCATTATTGCCGGAAGGCCATCCAGTCCTGTCGCCTTTTTAGTGTCTTGAGAAATTGTTTCACTTCGCGTTGGAAAATACCGGACCTGGCATTGAAAAATTGACTCGCGGGACATATTTTCCTTGATGATCTAAGGTAGAATTTGATGCAAATATTTCGGCAAGAATGTTCGATTTTTCTTTGGTTGTTTCCGCTATTGAGCCATCATCTTTGGTCAGTGGTAGGATTGACGTCTTTGAGAAACCCTGATTGACAGCTTTGGTAACTGATGAAAAGGATCTTGATCCGTTAGAACAGTTGAGAAGCTTGTTTGTGATCTGTTCGTTACATCTCTCCTTGCTCTCGTCAATAGGGCGCTTACACTGGTTTCTAGTCATGATGAATATATTTCGATTTTCGGCTGTAGGATCTTGGCCTCATTTGCGGTAGGCGGGTATATACAGGGTATTTCCCTAGTATGGCCCGAAGCTTCAAGATGTTACTCCTTGTGATATTTAAAGGGTAAAGAAAATCGGTCGAGAAAAAATTACTGTTAGAAATGCAGGGAGAAATTTAACACAAAAGCCACATATGGATAATATATTGGAAGGGCGTCATCTGAGAGTTTAGCTCATTGTTATTAATTAAAAGTAAGTTAGACTTTTAAAATGTGGTAGTTACCGTAATGAAATCATTTTTACACCCAGTGTCTTCAAAAACTGAGCGTTAAAAATAATTTCGCTGAAGTTACGAGCAGTAAAAAGAAAACACTCTATATATACCTACTATGACCTTTGTAGTTTATATGATATTGGTAAATAACATTCTTATTTGGTATGATGTCTGCGTCAATATTTTGAAAACAAATAAATGTAGGAATAGGATATATTAGATCAAAAACTATTCTTGAAATTCTATAATATACAAGCTGTTCAATTTCTACAAAAGAATACTTCCATGTAACAAAATGTGTAGGTAATTAAAAATCAAAATAAACTGTCCTGAGTTTTTTCCTATCAAAAACTATATCAACTGTATGGATTTTTATCGAATTTAGAATTCAGGAGAGAGATTGCGCATTAATTAACACACATGCTGTAATGAACGCATGAAGCTAGTAAGCGAATAAAATTAATAAGTTTGAAAAAGGTATAAAACAAATTAAGATAATTAAAAAGTTCGGCACTTAACCGGAAAGTTCAGTATTAACGGTAGTAAGATAGTGCTGATAAATACATTTACTTCGGCCGCTACGTGATATCGACCGGATTTGGCCAATCAGCGTTGTCCACGGCCGGTCACGTGATCCTAACCTTGTCAGCCTTATTGTCATCCGCGTGCATATTACTTTAATGGGTACACTAACAATTTGTGCGCCACCCCGCTGATGAAACAGTACGTGACGTAATAAAGGGAGAAAATAAGCTCTACATTTTTTCAATTCATCTCATTTTCCTCCTGAGAGACATTTTAGGTCAGAATCTTGAAATAATTCATGACATGCATCGTCAGCGATTTTTTAATAGCATTTACACCTAATACATTTTAACGAAGGTGACTTAATATATCAAGCTTAAATCACATACCTCATTAAAGTACAATAGGCTAAACAGCAAGTTCACTGCAAAATCGTTAAACTTGGGAAAGAGATTTATCATCTTATCAACAATGAAAAGTGGAGAATCATCCATCAACAAGTTTCTTTGTTAGCGACGCGAGAGGTGTTGGTTACGTCACTTCCTGTTGTTATCAATCTGATTGATGAACCGGATCCAATCGATCTCCTTTCCGCTGGTGGCCATCTTTCATCTGTTGTGTTTCTTATTATTAAGATTGCATACGTGGGAGATCTCGAAACTTCGGAACATACAAACACAAAATCGAGCATGATTTTAACGTACTTTCGTTAAATATTTTTAAGGGTAAAATATAGAATTGTAACGAATCAAACCTCAGATACCCTAAGAATCGCGATTCAAAGATTACGATAGGAAGCTGTGGTTTCCTCTGTTTGATGGAGGAGGAATGACTATAGACCTTCCAGTTTTCAAGTTGCTGCAACATGTTCCACGTCTTTTATAGGCTTTCAAATTCGGGTTAAAAACTCTAAAAACTCTGGTCAATTAAAACAATCATTATTTTCTAATTAAAAAAATCAATCAGCCGATATGAAATTATCTTAATCTGATATCTATGAATGAGTTAATCCTAATTCGAAGGCGCAGATGAAAAAAAATTCGGATTACCGGTTTTTCACGAAAAGTTCAAAATTGCAAACTCTAAGAACATCGTAATTCTACATTTAATCAAATACGCTAGCAGATTTCGATTTTCACTGATCAATAGAGATAGAATTACTCTATAAACTTTTTAAGTTGCTATTCGCCATGTGCAGCTGCTGGGTTGGGAAGTAGTGAACGAACGTGCGCGCTAGTGACAAAAGCTTGAACTTTGACGAGCACGTCTTATATATTATGTAATATCATGGGAGCTTGCAGATGTATTATTAGTTGCAAAATATCATAACACCCCACGCCAGAAATTAAAACTTCAACAATGCGAGTTATTATTATGAAATAAAAATATTTTTTTGTGCTCTTATTTTAAAATTACTTGTCACAACTTCGATGTTTAGAGTAAAACTTTCCTTCAACATCTCCCATGAATTTAACAGAACCTGCTGCTTATCGCTTGAAAAATGTCCAAATTCTCCGATCCTGACCCATTCCCATCTTCAAATAGTTTTGAATGATAATTCAGGCAAATAAATTTATTTGCATACCACAATACGCATATAGTATGCTAAAAATAAAACTATACTTGAAATCTGCTTTTGGTTACTTCAAAGTTCTTTGAACAGACCTGACTAAAGTAGTGTTTGGGTTAGCCTGGATTAGTCTTCGGTAGAATTTTTGATTAGTCCTCACCTTTTCAAGGAAGTTATTAACAAAACTCGTCGATTTATATCGAAATTTAGCAACGAAAAGTTCTATTTAACGTAATCTTTAATTAGGAGACCCCGGCTTATTAAAATAATAAATTCACATATATATCGTCATAGCTTGTAACCGAGCTTATTCGCCAATTGCGCTTTCAGCTAGTTCATATTCCTAGCTCACTCAACCGTTTGTGATTTTATTTTTTTAGAGGCGTGGGTTAAAGTTTATGGCACTAAACTTTAACTGTACGAAATTTATTGGAAATACTATATGTCTGAAAACCGGATATTAAAGTTTACAAAAAATACCCTGTGAAAAAGCGTAAAAAATAGCCTAAATACAGTAGCCAAAATAAACACCAGGAATACAAACAACCAGTTTATTAAAAAAATACTACTTGTAAAAACAATCTACTTTCTTCAAATTTAGAAGATTTTCTGATTTCTGATGCTTAATATTATGCTAAAAAAATATGGAATGTCACTTAAGCTGACCTATGTACGACACAAGTAGTAATAATTAATGTTCAAATGACAATTTAATAATTGCCATGTTAATTAAGTTTCATCTTGACACTTTAGCACTTGAAATTACAACAATCAAGTATCAATTAAACGATTTAGGCCTGGTACTCACTGCGATTAAATTTCATATCAAAAAGTGTGCTACTAGTTATGGTACTTTAGCAAGTCTCTAATCAATAACTCAACATTACTAATTACTATACAAAAATCTCAATACATTACCTCGATGCCAATTAAAGAGATGATTTATCTTTAAAAGAATATTTTAATATTAGCCAGTTAATATTGCTTAGATATGTAACAATTTATATGTCAAAATTTTGGAAATAAATATCGACTAAACTACGCTTAGCTTATTCCCTTGGCAGCTGGAATATAGAAGACTTCTAAAATGTCTCCAAAATGCTAAACTAAAAGGGATTTACTGAATAAAATATATAGAAATAAATATAGCCGCACCAAGTAAGGAAAATTTGAGCTCAATTGACCGATATCAAGGCGAAACGTTCAATAATAAAATTTAAATAAGTTAAATTAAATTTCTGCCATGAGTTTTACAGATAGATATAATTAACTGAATATAAATGGCAAAACCGCCCTAATTGTACCATATAAATTCAGATAATACCAAGAGAGGAAACGGTAAAAGAATTACAGTATATTAGAGGACTGCCTCTTATTAAAATCACTAAATAAATTCAGCGAATTAAAGCTCAGTATCTCTGGAAGTAATATTTCCAGTAAATGCTTCTCCGTAGATTATAAGTAATATTTTCACTTGAATTATTAAAGGTAGTGGCACGATAAATCAAGAACAAGCTCAACATTAACATCTTAGTCGTACTGATTTATAATTAATTGAAATTGATCCTACCAGACTTGACGATATGTTTTCTCCTCGGTAATTGGAAGACCTAGGCAAGGTACCAGTCGGGATAACCAGGGTACACTAATCTCTCTGTCTGGTTCAAGCTGGTGAAAAAGGCTGGGCTTCTACTCAGATAAGGAAGGCCTCAAGCAAATGGGTAGTGGTCCCTCGGAAAGACCCTGGTGAAAAATAGTATTTTTTTATAGCCCTCTTACTTAGAATCACATGAGTCAAACCTACCTTTTAAAATAAAAGGTTAGCACACCGCTCTGCACACGATGTTTCACCACAGCATAGCCGGTACTCTAACAAAAAATGTTGTGATAATCGATACCACAATTTAACGGATACACAGAGAAAATTCAGGTACAATTACAGCGTTACAAGCTGAACAAAACAACCGATGACTCCGAAAACAACAGCTTTGTAGTTGTTGATGGATCTCCATTTTAATTACAGGACAATAATTTGTTTACTTGTTGAGTATAGTTTTAAATATCATTGGGAAAATTAATGGAGGTGCACCTCAAGGATCAGTTTTTAAAACACTTGAAAGTAAGAAGTCGATAAGATCGTTATGGAAAACCAGAGTGGGGTTTGTGGCAAACATTCATATGAGACAACTAGTGATATAAAACAGAAAAAAAGAATTAATAAAGTGAGAAAGTAATCACTATTATTGGATTTCAAGTGACATTTGAAACTGTTGATTGAAAAATTTTATTAGAGAAATTGGCTGAGTACGGAATTAATGGTATAAAGTACAAATTATTTGAAAGCAGCAAATAATGATGGATGGTGATATCCCTCAAAAGCACGTTTATGGGATGCCACAGGGAACTATATTGGGAGCGTTATTACTCCTAAACTACTATTATTAAGTGTTTTTGGGATACTACTTTATTGTTTTGCGAGGATTAAAAGAAAAAAGACATTAGGTCGATAAGGAACTTAGAGGAGAACAGCTTTTTAAATGCTTTTATGTCTCGAAAATATCGGGATTTCTGATTTTCTTTCGCGAAAAATATATTTTTTTTTTAGAAGAGCTGATCACTTGACGAGGCGCTACGATAAAAACCGTCAATAGGACACTACAAATGTGAGATAATTGATTTTAAAGTTTTCATTAATTGGAGTTTTTCCACAACACGTCAACATATAATATTTTGTTACTGAAAAATCGAATAATCTGGACTAAACAAACCTTCGTACATTAAAGAAGGCGATTAGGAATGTAACATACCACCAAATCACCGATTTGTGATCTTTTTAGTTTCCAGTTTGAAAAATCTAATTTAAGCGTACGTACCAGCCAACGCATAGCCATTTTCAAAAACGTAATCTCAGATTGTAAGACGATTGGTTAATTGCTTAACAACCGGGGCCCATATACCTGGTTAACTCAGGGGAGTTAATATTTATAGGTGTGGGTCGTAGAGTTGTCGAAAGTTGGGCAAAGGCGCCACTAAATTTTCTGTTATGAATATATAATAGCTATTTATGATATAAGTGTGAAAAGTACTCGTTTAAGGCATAAGTATGTGTCCGAGAGTTCGATTGTTTGACTCGACTGTGCTGGTTCCTGACAAAGAAGCACTGATGATGGCCTAGGGCCGAAAGCGCTCTGCAATTTATTATTATTAAAGATTTTGCACGAAATACAAAGTTTCAATTCAATCATTTGCTATTAGCGTCTACCAACACCAATTTTGAGCCTTTACGCATGCGTACGTACTAATTCAGATATTTTAAATTTTTTTTTCTTGATTTTGGGCATTGCCTTGGGTTAGTTTTGCTTGGCTGCGCCCTCGAATCGAGCGAAGAGCCATGCGTGAAGTGAAATATTAGTCCAATGGTCGAAAATTTGCTGTAGGTAGACGCTTGTCTAAAAACAAACGAAGCGAACTGAAAACGTAAGCAAGCACGATTTTACGCGTTATTGCCAACATGTCAACAGTAATATACCGATAGCGGAGATGTTTTATCGAAAAGATCGGTGATTTGAAACAAAAAAATTACTTTCCAAATTTTCTATGAGATAAATTTTCGTTTACAATCTGAAAAGACCTCGAGAACTTTAGCTCGATGGGTCTTTTCTTTGAGGTAGTGAAGAGACAATCGTGCGTTGCGCGCTTATTTCCTTGCTTTGGTTAATTTAGGGTTAGTCTTGGTTAGGTTTGGTTTGTTTGGGTTAGCTTTGGTTAGTTTGGGTTAGTCTGGTTTGGTTTTGGTTACTTTGGGTTAGTTTGGGTTAGTATTGGTTAGTCTGGGTTAGTTTTGCTTAGTTTGAGATAATGAAGAGACAAGCGCGCGTAACGCGCTTGTTTGTGCGCGTATCTCCTTACTTTGGTTAATTTAGTGTTAGTTTGGGTTAGTTTGGATTGGCTTTGGTTAGTTTGATTTTGGTTACATTGGGTTAGTGCTGGTTAGTTTGGGTTGGTTTTGGTTAGTCTGGGTTGGTTTTTGCTTAGTTTGAGATAGTGAAGAGAAAAGCGCGCAAAGAGCGATTGTGTGCGCGCTTATTTCCTTACTTTGGTTAATTTAGGGTTAGTCTGGGTTAGTTTTGGTTTGTTTGGGTTGGCTTTGGTTAGTCTGGGTTGGTTTTGCTTACTTTGGGTTAGTTTGGGTTAGCATTGGTTAGCCTGGGATAGTTTTGTTTAGTTTGAGATAGTGAAGTTTGCGTGCTTACTTCTTTACTTTGGTTAATTTAGGATGAGTTTGGGTTAGTTTGGGTTAGCTTTAGTTAGTTTGGGTTTGGTTTTGGTTACTTTGGGTTAGTTTTGGTTAGTCTGGGTTAGTTCTGCTTTCCCTCATGGGCTCACATCTAGTGAGTACGGGTGTGGCAAGCCCGGGGTACCATAGCTGTTTCTGTGCTCGCTTCAACTAGTTCTGGGGCACAGATTCCACCTCTTCTTTCACTCGTCTTTCTTTTCTACTTAGACCACTCTCGGTCGACTCTTGTTTCTTCCGGCCCCGATGCTATTAGGCAACGAGGGCTAGGGGCCTCTAATCTTCACATCTCGAGTAGGGAAGGATACCCGAAGAAATCACAATAACATGGATAAGTCGAATGGAAAAAATGTAATACCCCAGGTGGGTAGGGCCAAAGGTCCAGAATCCCACCCCTTCAAAGGCAGCCCCACGGATTCTGGGGGGGGGCAACTCTTCGACGAATTCTCAAAATAAATTGACAGTAGGTGAGGAAAATCCTTTTGCGAGGAGGTCAAGCATAGCCAGGTCACCACCCGAGGTGGCCATGGTGGAGACTGAGGAAGAAAACAGGGGAGCAGTAAGTACTCCAATACGGAAACTCCCCCTAGACAAAAAGACTATAACACCAAGTCGTGAGAAATTCTCTATGCTAGTTAGAAGCAATTCGCTGGGGGAAAAGGTTAAAAAAAGGAAGTGCTTGTACACCTCAATAGATTTGGAGACGGAACAGACAGAACAGGACGGAACAACAGAAAATAAGGAAGCATACAAAGTATTGGAGTATATAGAAAACATCACTAAAATGAGCAAAGAACTAACTAAACTTATAGAACAAAACACCAAGAGAGAGATTAAGGATTTGTCTTTGAGGCTTAAGAGAGTAACGGATTTGATTAATGGAGAACGAATTCAAAGATGGCTAGAAGTTAGGAAGTTCGAGAAAGCAGGGGCAGAGAAGAAGAACATGGACACGCAAACAGAGGCAGACTACAGTAGTAAAATAGAAATCGACACGGTAGCAGGAATATCTAGTTTCGAGAATTTTAAGAAAATTGAATCTCTGAAATGGAACCAGTCCGCTTTCAATGTAACAGAAGTCAAAGTGGGAAATCCCCTGCACACTAAAAGGGAAGTTATAAAAGTAGTTTTTACAGAACCTTCAGACCCTCATATGCCAAGAAGCGTACAAGCTATGTACAAAAATAAATTCCCTATTTTAGCAGAGGTTTCGGGCACATTTGAGATAATTGAACAGCAAACATATATACGGTCAAGGAGTACGGATCAGGCATTGCCCGAAAAGATCATAAAAATATCATGTGGCAGAGAACTTGAAGATCTATGGACAAGTGTAACGAAGGTCAAGGAAGAGGCAAAAGAAGCTGACTGGGTGGCACTACATCATTTAGAGGGCATAAGCCTAGACACACTAAGGAAATTGGTGGAAGCTGTGTTCGATGGTACACAAACGCGAGTAATGATATTTACCACACAAAAATTCTTAGATGAAAACGAGACGGGAACACAAAGAGATAGAAAAAACAGGGTGGAGACAAAAAACAAGAGAAAACCAAACCTGGGTATTGTGATAGAACAAAAAGAAATGGACTTTAAAGAAGCTATACAACAAATTAAGCAAAAAGTAAAGAACAATCCCGCAAGTAGGGAAATAAATACAATAAGGACGACGAAGGAAGGTAAAATCCTTATTCTGATGGAAAAGAACGAAGAGGCTTTAAATGAAATGAAACGCGAAATTGAATCCATTATGGAATCCGCCCATATTAGAACAACAGGGATAACAGATAGTAAAACCGTCTGCCATATCAGAGGAATGGACGCGACGACAACAGCAGAAAATATAATGGAGGCCATCCAAATGAGTCTAGGACCGGTGGATCCAAAGCTGATCAAAATAGGAGATATTAGACCAAATGCGAACGGTACAACAGCGGTTACCATTAAGGTGGACGAAGACAAGGCGAAAATGCTATTGAGAAATGGCACGATAAGGGTAGGGATTGTAAATTGCAATATAGAACGACACCTACAGGTGACTAGGTGCAAAAATTGCTGGCATTATGACCATGCTACTGGGGACTGTCGAAACGCTTCGATGGCTGATAAGTGCTACAAATGCGGAGGGCATGGACATACCGTAAGGGACTGCAAGGGAGAGGAACATTGTCCGGTGTGCAACGAAGGACATAAAATTGGCTCGGGCAGATGCAAAGCTTTTAAGAGAGCTTTATCTACAGCAAGGAGAATGGCAAGATACACTGTCACCGATGGCGAAAAAGAGTCAAACTAGAAGCCAGATCAACGAAAAAACTTTACGCGTGATGCAATTAAATTTAAACAGGTCCAGAATTGCTCATGACCTCCTAAATAGAGACGTTCAAGAGAACAAAATTGACCTTGTACTAGGACAAGAGCCAAACAGGGCACTAGACGACAAAGATTTCTGCGATATGGCCTGCGATTGTTTTATAAATATTAATAGGGAGCGAACTGTGATAGATAGTTTTAAGTAAAAGGGTTTTGTCTGTGTGGAACTAAGTGATGTTGTCGTTATCTCGTGCTATTTTTCCCCAAATGGAAATATCGAAGATTTTATAGAGCTGCTCGAAAATATGGAAGTATGTCTGAGAAACAGGAACAAAGAGGTGATTATGGGAGGTGATCTAAACGCTAAAACTCATATTATAGGCTCAGGCGTCGAAAATCAGCGTGGTAGATTGCTGGAAGATTTCCTAACGGCAAATAGGCTAATAGTTTTGAACGAAGGAAGCGTGCCGACCTTCCGAAATGCAAACGGTACCTCAATAATAGATTTCACCTCCGCTACTGAGGGGATATGTGCAAAGGTAAAAAATTGGCGAGTGGACATCAGGGAGAACATGAGCGATCATAACACCATTAGATTTGAAGTGTACTGGGGGTTACAGCCCCACGAGGAAATCAAAGCAAACCGAAATGGATGGTATATCAAGGAACATCAGATGAAGGATCTTGCCACGCAGTGCAGGGGCATGTATACGGAAAGCACACAAAGGACACCCGAAGGTCTTGTGAATGGCATAACTGACCTGTGCAACAGAACTTTTCGTAGGAGGACGGCGCTGAATGGGGGCCGCATGCCGGCGTATTGGTGGAATCAGGACATTGCTGCTAAAAGGGCTATGTGTATCCAGTTTAGGAGAAGGGTGACCAGAAGCCATGCAAATCGAATCTCAGAAGAAGAAAAGCTAGAAATAGAGTCTGAGTATGCAAACGCTAAACGGGAACTTAAGAACCTCATCAGAAACTCGAAGAGAGAGAAATGGAAGCAGTTGTGCTGTGAATTGGACGACGATGTGTGGGGTAAAGCGTATCAGATCGTGACTAGAAAATTTAAATTGCGGCAAAGAACACCACCTGCCGTGGAAACAGTTATAGAGCAAGTAGGAAAGCTTTTCCCACAAAGAGAATATATAGACTGGTGTGAAAGGATAGTACAGGAAGAGGATGTTCCACTGTTCACGCAGGAGGAGTTGGATGCCTGCATAAAAGACGTAAAAAGGAAAAAGGCTCCAGGCCCAGACGGGATTACACCTGAAATTCTACTCGCCTGCGCTAGAGAAAATCAAGGCTATTTTCTGGAAGTATTCAACGGATGTCTAAGATCATGTAAATTCCCGGAAATTTGGAAGGTCGCCAACTTGGTCCTGCTGGAAAAACCTAGAAAAGGAATAAATGGACAAATAACATATCGACCAATTTGCCTCTTGGATACAGCCGGGAAAGTGTTAGAAATGTTAATCAAAGTTAGACTCCAGGAAGAAATAGAGCGAAAATCTTTAATTAGCGGAAACCAATATGGCTTTAGGAAGGGAAGGTCTACTATAAGCGCAATATTGAGGGTACAAGAGATTGCTAACGAAGTTAAGCACAAGGCTTACAAAAATAGGGATAGTTGCCTTATGATCTTAATTGATATACAAAACGCATTTAACTCTGCCCCTTGGGACGGCATAATTAAAGCTCTAACAACTGGGAAAGTGGCAGCATATCTTGTTGAAATCTTGAAATCCTATTTATCCCAAAGGCAACTAAACCTGCCAACTGGGGAAAAAATAAATGTTACCTGTGGTGTCCCGCAAGGATCGATACTTGGGCCCGTCTTGTGGAACATTTTCTATGATAGGGTGCTCCGCATACGGGTCGAAAAAGGAGTACATTTAATAGGTTATGCAGACGACTTGGCAATCTTGGTCAAGGCGAAGGAAAGCGTCGAACTAGAGGAAAAGGCTCAGCACGCCATGTTTCAGGTGATGTCAACACTAGAAGACATGGGGTTAAGAGTGGCGGCGAATAAAACAGAGACAATTCTTATCACGGGAAGGAGAAAGGTGACAGGTATATGTTTAAACATACAAGGAGTCCTAACGAATATAGTAGACAGTGTAAAGTACTTGGGCGTGACCATTAATAAAAATTTAAGCATGACAACTCATGTTAAAATAGTGACCGAAAAGGCACATAAAATGGCTAATTTGCTGGACAGACTTATGCCAGGAATTGGAGGACCAAAGGCTAGTAGGAGAAGGATTTTAGCAAGTGCGGTAACATCCGCAGTACTGTATGCGGCCCCAACATGGCACTGGGCCCTGAAACACAAATGCTATCGTGACTTGGTGGGGAGGGTCAACAGAAGATTGGCGATCGCCATAACTTCATCGTATAAAACGGCACCCACGGCGGCACTGGAGGTTATTGCCGGACTGCCGCCTATAGACCTGCTGGAGGAGAACGCGTCCGAGTGCATAGGGAGGGTAGGGAGATTAAGTGGAGAGCGAAAGAGGAAGTTTTTCTGAAATGGCAGGAGAGATGGAACGGCTATGAAGGTTGGGCTAGTCACTTTATTAAAGATGTGAAGAAATGGACAAATAGAAAAGGAGGGGAAGTGGATCACTATACCACGCAGGTGATAACAGGCCATGGTATCTTTGGGGGATATTGAAAGAAAATAAAAAAGCAAGAGGAAGACAGGTGTTGGTTCTGCGAGGATCCGGATAACCCTGAGCACACCATTTTCCAGTGCGGAAGATTTGAGCAAGAGAGATTAAGAGCAACCATAATCGTGGGTACGGCTATAACAAAGGAAAATATTGCGGATAAATTACTGGAAACTACAGAAAACTGGGAGGCGCTAACGAAAATGTTCAGGGACATTATGGAAATTAAAGCAGGAGAGGAGAGAAGGAGGAAAAACGGTGTATGAGGCGCAAAGGAGAAAAAATGCCTGAAGTAATACCCGACGGTGGTTCCAGGCGGGATAGAGGAGGTTTTTTAGTCGGTAGGCGGTTTTAGGCATGCAAGCCGAATCCGACACTACCCGGCCGCACATCAATAAGGCGGCATACTCTTTCTCAAGAAGACGCAAAACCTGGCAAAAACGACGGCCGGGTGTCTTTTCGAAGATTTTTCACCTCTAAAAAAAAAAAAAAAAAAAAAAGGGTTAGATCTGCTTAGTGTGAGATAGTGAAGAGACAAGCGCGCATATTCCCTTACTTTGGTTAATTTAAGATTAGTCTGGGTTAGTTTTGGTTTGTTTGGGTTGGCTTTGGTTATTTTGGGTTAGTCTGGGTTGGTTTTGGTTACTTTGCATTAGCGTTGGTTAGTTTGGGTTAGTTTAGGTTGGCTGTGGTTTGGCAAGCTGCTATTCTACTTTTTGAAACATTTGGGATTTTTTTTTGTTCAATTTTTGGCATCAAAAGTGTTTTGCGCAATATGTAACGTGTCACAAAACACTTCTAATGCTCTCTAATACACGTTACATGAAAATAAATTGCATAATTCGAAAAGGACACTAAGTAAAAATTTACCCTTTTCTACGGTATCTACAAGGTTTAATTGGGTTTGTTTTGTCTGGCTTAGTCCCCGGAGCGAGCGAAGAACGAAATATTGGAACAACAATGGGCTGCTGCCAAATGGGCAGGTCCGAAAGTCGAAAATTTGGTATAGGTGGATGTGAGTGATTCGAAAGTTTCATATTTTTTAGGTTAGATATGTTACTATTTTTTAATAAAAAGATCCTCCGTCCGCACTTTTTTATAAAGAATCTCTCTCTCTCTCTCTAACATAGAAAATGTTCTTATTTTTACCAAAATCTTCTTAATTTGTGTGACGCTAAAGTGTTATGGACCCAATTTTTTTTTAACAAGGGCTAACGATGACGATTTTCTGCTCATGAAAGTCACACTAATCATTGGAATCGCAGGAAGGTGTAGGAGAGACGAGCTGTGTCGGATCACTATTGAAGACGTCACAGACATTTACTTAATTAAAATACCTGATACTAAAACGAAAACCTGTCGAGAATTTGTTATTAGTGGTGAAGAAATTAATTTGGTGGAGATTATTCGAAAGTATGCGCGTCTGCGTCTTGTAGGCATTACCAAAAATCGAGTATTTTTCCAATATAGATAAGGCGTACCCATAAAACTGCCCATAGGCATAAATACTTTTGGAGCTATGCCGAAAAACATAGCTACTTTCCTTGGATTGCCTGACCCGTCTAGCTATACAGGACATTGCTTTCAGCGATCACCTGCTTCGCTCTTAGCAGACTCAGGAGCAGATATTTTGACTCTCAAACGTCATGGGGGTTGGAAGTCGGCCACTGTAGCCGAGGGATATGTGGAAAACTCCGTGGAGAATAAACGAAAAACAGCCTTGAAGATACTAGGAGAAGAAGAGGTTACCTGTACACAGCCGAATGAAGATGTTTTGACTATGAATACTTCGATCGGAAGGTCAGTGTCCTACCAACAATTTCCGTGAGAGATTAATTTAACTAACTGTACAAATTGCGTGGTAAACTTTTTTAAGCCATGATATCTTATATATCATAATATGTTATATTATTGTGTTTGTAAAGTTCTAATAAAATTATTTTTCTACGAGCGTGCGCAAAGTAGCTACTTTGCGCACGCTACTCAATGCGCGAAGTAGTACTTTCCCGCACACTATGCGGGAAAATGTGCGGGAAAGTAAAATTCTCTAAAATCACCAGAGCCAAGAAAATGTTCATATATTTTTAGAAAATTTACACTTTCGGACTTTTTATGCAATATACGAAACCGTTTTAAGTCATAATTATACTCTTTTCCCTAAAAGTTTCCGTAATTCGCGATATTGTAACTTAAACCAAAAACCATATATTTTGAAATCCTCGGTATAGTAGTAAAATATTATGTCAAGCAACAATACTTATAATTGTCAGATTGACAGATTTTAAACAAATCTAGGTGTAAAACGAAGTATCCCAAAAAACATGATCTTCAGCGTCCGTCGCTAGAAAGCCCTCAAAGCTTCCGTAATTCGCGATATTACAACTTAAACCAAAAACCATATCTTTTTAAGTCATGTCAGGTCAACAATAATAGTCATGTAAAGCAACAGTAGGTATAATTGACAGATACTTTTTCTTTTATTTAAATACGGGTCATTATTATTCTGTGCCAAACTCGCAGAAAAAATATTGTTCCTAACACTTGCGCAAAGTGACTATTCCGCACTCGACTGATTGACCGAACTCCGCTTCGCGTCGTTCGGTCAACATCAGTCGCGTGCGGAAAAGTAGCACTTTGCGCACTTGTTAGGAAAATAACTATTATATTCAGTTTTTGTAATTTTTTAATAACTCAAAAAAGACTTTTCGAAATATGTAAATCTTTTCAGAATTACTTTTCACACTTTTCACACTAATGCGAAAAACCATTTTTCACACTAGTGCGAAAAGTAAATCACTTTTCACACTAGTGCGTTAAAGTGACATTTTCCACATCGAAATGGGTGTGAAAAATGTCACTTTTCACACGCTCGTAGAAAAATTAGTTTTAAGCATTGAAATTTGGGTAGAAAAACTTAGAAAAATACCCTATATAAAAATATTTCCAAACATTAAAGAAACGTCTATAGATTCAACTTCACCTTGAGTTCAGCATACCAAAATAAACATCAAAGATCCTACTTAAGCTATTTATTTAGATATTAAATATATTCCGAGACATTTCGTGCACAATGGAACATTAACTAGGTCTCAAACCTAATTGAGATTATAGTATTGCACTTAAACTAATTATAAGATTCCTTAAGCTAAGTCTCACACAAATTATAAAACCCTTGATCTTAAATTTTAAATCATTAATATTGCCAAACTTAAAGCCGAACTTATAAAGTGTTAAGTAAGAGACAGAGACAGTAAGCGCAAGATTAATCCTCTAATGCCCGGTTTCTTAAGTACCAGATATCTAACGTATAAAATTATGAAACCTATAATTACTATGGTTACAATTGTATTAACAATCGTTGTCATAAGAAATATTTGAAGAATAAAGTTATCCATATTTTAAGAAACTGGGCATAAGCAGAACAATAATTAGAAATTAACCCCATGTCAGCGATAATATCATTGGACAAATATACAGTTTAAAATGTAGTAAAACAAATAATACATGTGAAGAAAATATATGGTCAGTTAAGATCTACAAGGGGAAATCGAAGTGAGCTCAATTCGGTCACTTGCTTATAGACAAAAATCTAGAGTGGTAGTTATATACGATGTTCTACTGCCATTAGGCTTACAGAAAATTAAAATAAGTAGGTAGCATTTAAGTGGATATACACACGCTAACCGATATATTATCAAATACAATAATGAAGAAAATAAGTGTTACTAAAACAAATTACGGTAAGAAACAGTAATAGATACAAGACAAGATAATACACGACTTTAACGTCAGTCATTTAATGGTATGTTCGATAAAAATACGGTAAGTAATTATATGACCTCCAGTAAGGGCGTAGCATTTAGGTAGATGTACGTAATACAAAAAAGGTAAATGAAATAATTACGGTGACATTAGCAAGATATCGGCTCATATAGATAATATCAGATAATTTCAATAATAATAGCCAGATATTCGATAACCGAGATAATATCAAATATTATAATGAAGGAAGTTATCAATTAATCAATTAGTGATAAGAAACGGTAATATATACAATAAAAAATAATTATCGATTAAAAGTTACTTAATGGTAAGTTCGATAAAAATAAGATAGGTAATTACAGGCCCTACTTGTTTGTCCTTCACACCTGGTCACACAAAAGTGGAAATCACTCGCAGTGGTTGATGGCTATTTCCCAACTCACATGGCTAGTTAGTTGGCCCCAATTATGGCTCGCTAATGCTTCCTGTCAAGCTGCGTGTCACACCATGCGGTCAGCATCATTTCGACAAAAAAACTCTCTAGACCAGGGAAAGATCGGATGGAGGATGGAGATATAGCCCCGAGAACGAACCCTAGTTAAATTATAAATATTTTAACAACTATCTAGTATAGAAACACAAGTCTATAACGTGTCTTTTAAAAGGTTAACCTCACTTTACATAAAGTAATGTACTTTATGTAAATTGAATGGTATTCTCTTATGTTACATGAAATCAAATATTTGTAACCATCTAAAAGATTATTTGTATTCACTTTTGCTCGAGAGAACCAGACGTTCTACGAAATATTGAAATGTTTTTACGGCAAATATGGTCACGTCGCCTACTAAACCCGCTGCTAAGTACCTAACTACACCTTTATACTTATAATCAATAAAAATTTGTTTTAACTACACGTTACATCATAACAAATAAATTTAACAAAAGTTTGCTGATATAGCTGAGCATTGACAAACCGAGCATGATTCAATTCTAAACAAAACTCATCATAAAATATACTTATGTTCCTCAATGCTACCATCAGCTGCATTTAGATGTAAAATATCTGTTATATGCCGACGATTTATAGCATTTGGCAAGTGTTAAACGACTTCAACCTGATCTGACTGACGTCGTGTAATGAAATGGCAACTGTATGAAACCATTTATTTAAACACGCGAAAATTACAAAGTAGTATTTAACACCAAATTAACATTCAATATCCGAATCATTAGTATCACGTCGAGTTTCGTCAAAACAATGCAAAGTTCTTCAACGAAACTAAAGCTTTACACACCTTCTTTACCTGTCTCGCGCGGAGTATATCAGAATATGGATCAAAATTGTGAACATGAAATTGACGAATTATCTCCATCGATTTCCATACCGCGACATTAAATTTTATCTTTTTGTTATACCATATCTGAATATAAAGAGTAGAAATGGGTATTCATGTTCAAAGTATACAAGGCTAAATTCGATTGAGTTTCACACTTGGAGAGACCATATTCGAATTTCAACACACCCATTTGTATTGCAATGACTGTTTCAGTTGAACAGACAAATTCTCTTCTTCTAAATACCGACATGTTGTTGAGTCAGACTTGGAGTTTTTATTGACCTTACTAGCTCGTGTTTCAATATTAGTACTTGAGTGGAAAGCTAGAATATAAAGCCTGCTTACAAAGGCTTGAGTTTTATCTTTGTGGCTTCCAATAATTATTTTTCCTTCACTTAATAGTCAGGATTTATCTGATTTACGCTTTTCACGAGATTTTTCACAATATTATACTAACAGCTATAACTAAATCTATGTTTGAAATATTTAGGCATCGGTTACGTTGAATGGATCAATGTCTTTAAAACGATATGAACCTTTTTTGTAAGTCGATTATACAAACAAAGAACGACTCCAATATCATAATCGTAATCTAATCCCTGTTTCGAATTCTGAAAAAGGACTCAGCTCTGCTACAAGCCGTAGATGAATCGAATAACCAGCTTCATTACACAGACTTAAGCTAAATCGCAATCCACTCCATTTGCAGATCATTACAATCCTAACCCTTTCTTAGAACGGTAGGCAACAAAAGATTTAAAATGCGTCCGTAAGGAGCAAAACACTTTGGATAATTATTATTCCAATGCCAATGGGGAATATTTAAAAAAGGGGTTAAAGTTTTTCTTGGCTTTGTTTCGATCCATTTATCACTTAAGAGAAAGGGTTTCGGCTTACACCTTGGGGAAAACGATTCTCCTGGCGTTGTTTTTAAAAGTTTTGGTTATCGAGTGATAACACTTCTTATTTAATTACCTGGAAACATCCCTGAAAATAAAGGAAGTTTAAGAATGCTATTAATTTCACTGAGCTGGTCGTCAATTTTTGCTCTCATAAATTACGCTCGTTAGGATGGAACATACGTGATTCGTAGCAGCGTAGCTGAATACATTTTCCAGTAGCGGTCAGCAACTTTAAATAACTTTAATAACTTGCATTATATCGAAGAATGAATTAACATTCTGAGTTCTTAACCAATATTACGTGTAGGTTTTATCTTTATAAATCTGGACTTGATCAGCGGATAACTCGAATAAACATTAACCAGAAACAGGTAATAATGTTATTTAATTGGTTATGCCAAATTGACTTATCACCTTGTTAGTATAAGAGATCAATATAAAGACTAGACCAGCAACTCCAAACTCCGCCTAGGTTATCCGATGGGTAAATTGAGTAGCTCATCGAGTGGCACTGCCG
>MU186325.1:41665-92671 GCA_016904865.1 Pissodes strobi | reverse complement strand
TAAAGGTTTTAATTTTCCACTTAACAAAACAAAATGAAATATTTTTATAGATGCAAAAGTTTCAAAAGTAACTATTTAAAATTGCGCAAAAACAAAATAAGTAATTTAAAAAAAATAAAAATAAAAATTAAAAAAATAATAAAAATAAATAAAAACATATATTCACATTAATAACGCCAATATCATCTGAAAAACGATAAAAAAAATGAGCGAGTCTGCTAGTACTCGAAACTGATGTGTAAACATATCCTAAAACGACATCGGTTGTAAAAAAATTACAACAGCACGTTGTGTTCCCAAGCGGTCACCCATCCAAGTACTAACCACGCCCGACGTTGCTTAACTTCCGTGATCGGACGAGAACTGGTATTTTCAACGGGCTATGGCCGTTACCTGTACATTTTGGTTTGTTCAGAGAATAAAAACAAACACATTCGCATTTATAATATTAGTTAGGATTTTTTAATAATATTTACTAGCAGCTTCGGAGTGGTTTAATTCACTGCACAAATTTAACACGAAACTCTAATGCCACCAGGAATAACATCAACATATGGACACAGCTTATTTACCTTATAATCTTGGGCCGACATCCTTTGATTTGGGAAAGTCAATAACCAACTTTTTCAAATTTTAGAAGAGGGCTATGGCTCAATATTGTTTTAAACGACTGGGCATCTGAATAATACTTTTGACAGTTCGTTTAATTTAAAATAATAATATGCTTTTTCTATTTTGGTATCATAAAGAAGTATTTTCGATACGCGAAGTAGTGTCGAAAAGAAGCTCTTTTCGACAATACTTTTGTTGACTGGTTGCTATGATATTAACAAAATTGTTCAATGTCAAGGCTCACTAGCAAAAATTTCGACACCGTTTTGAATGGGATTCCTAATAATACAGACGTCAAAAGTGACAAGATAACCGTCCAACTTTTGATCGCGACCTGTTTTTCATTAAAAAAACGTGCAAAATAGAAAAAATAGTATAAAATACACGTTTTAAAAGACACTCGCACGTTAGGAAACTCCCCGCAAGCGGGTCGTTTCCTAATTTCGTGCTCGTGCGATAGTCTTTTAAAACTAGTATCTTAATATACTATTTTATCGTCTAAATCCGTTTAAAAACGATTTTAAATGGCAAAAATTTATAAAAATCCGAAAATTCAGATTTTGAAGCGAATATTCATTTTAAATTCAACCGTTCATTAAAAATAAGCTGTGCTATGGATCCAAATTACACTGCGAATATAATATAATAAAAATAATACATTTCATGGTTCGTTTAATTTAAAATATGCCTTTTTATCGTCTAAAGTCCGTCTAAACCAATTTTAAATGGCAAAATTGTATAATAATACTGCCTAGCGGCTAGAATCAGTTTACACATTCCGTCCCCACATCTCCGTCCCCACATTTCATTCTCCCATTTCCGTCGCATTTGCAGAGATATACCCGCCGCGTAAGATGTTTACACATCAAAAAATTAAATTTCCTATTTAAAGTGAAGTGGATGATGATCCTTTGAAGACGAAACGTCGGATTCCAAACTGGATACCACCGTTGGATAGAGCGGAAAAAGTGTCAATGCAAAAGTGCAATCCAATTTGAAATCCGTTTTTAAATAAGCTCAGGAAAAAAATAAAACGATTTTTCAACATTTCGGCTTTTTCGGATATCTCCGGAAATACTCAGAATTTTAAAACTTTCTAAACATTTGTTAGGCACCTAAATGTGCAGATTTGCTTTAATTTGACCGACACTGTATCTCTTACGGTTTTCGAATTCCCCACACATAGACTCGAATTTGAGCCACTCTTTACATAGATACAAATATACTTGTTTGTAGAAGAGAAGGAATTTTTAACTAATTAATGTTCAACGAAAAAAATCAGGAATTTCATACGAAATAATTTAATTTTATTAACCATTTAATATTTTGAGCTAAAAATCATTTTTATAAACTCTAAACAAGAAAAATAGTCTAGCCGGTACGTCTTTTTCATATGCTTTCACGCCAACTTCGTCGCGTGGCTACGTCACGACAGCTGTCAAAGAAAAAAAATCTGGTTGATGTAACCACCTTTTTCTAGTTTGTTATTCTTGGGTATCGACTTACATAGACGAGAACGACTGCGAGTAGAAATTTGATATTTGATACGTTTTTAGACAACACTTGGGCACTCTATAGACTCCGACTTGGGGGCCGCCAATCGTAAAGTGTTTTAGGCTTGCGAGTTATTACGTCAAATCATGGATTTTTAAAATTTTCGCTTGATACACGAAAAAATAAAGAATTTTGATGACATTTTCTAGACACGTACCTTTTGATGGTCTCAGATTGAAAATGCCGAATTGATTATTTTTTGATTTTCAGGTTGAAATACATATTTTATGCGTATGTGCCAGCCAACGCATAGCTATTTTGAAGAATTCATTCTCAGATTCGCCATTTTCAGTGTTTTCAATATTTCGGCAAATTTAAGAGTCTGAATAGATAGATAGCTTTGCTTTTGATGCATTATGGGGAATTTAAAGAAATACGTCTTCCACTATTGGCGCGCCATGCCAAAATAATGGCGTTTAGGTTAAAACATGCAGATTTATACGCTTAGAACTTTAAAATCTCATTGAAAACGATTTGAAGCCCGAAAAATAGGTTAGGATTGATTAGAGGCAGTTTCTGGTGGATTTTATGGCAGATTTCGAAGTAAAATTTTACTTTTAGCCTATCGATGCGTATAGTTTTTGTAGTAAGTAGATTTATTTGCTCAAAATCTCATTTAAAATGATTTGAATGTGGGAAAATGTTCCAGGATCAGAGAATTTGAACTTTTTTTCAAACAATAAGCAGCGGATCCTGCGGATTTTAAAGGATATTTTGAGGTAAAATTTTACTTTAAACATCCAAGTTGTGGCAAGTAATTTCAAAATATAGAACACAAAAAACTACTTGTATTTCGTAGTATTAATCTGGCATAGTTGAAGTTTTCACTTCTGTCGGGTGGTCTTAAGCACACATCGTTTTTGTTTTGCTTGTTAATATACTAACCTTAGGGTACGTGATATGTTTGCCACAATATCAGAGTCATTGGAGAACAAATCCAAAGCTTGACAAAGCTGTGGGATGGTACCACAGAAAATAAAACTGTCATAAATGTACTCCTCGGAAACCAAATTTCTTAAGGCTCCCGTCAATTGGAAAAGAACGTGATTAGTCTGCTTGGGCAACGGTGTTTTATCTATTTTCTACAAATAATAAAAACACTTTTAGTCTTTGTTTTCGACAAATATAATAAAAATTATAGCAACAATTAAGTGGTAATTTGCTTAATCAAAAATCTGCCAATTTAAGCCGCGGACTGTCTAAGCCAAAGATCACTAAGACTAAGCGTAGATAGAATCCGTGAGATCTTATACCCTTAATGTCTAAAGTTGGCGGATTCTAGATGAAAATGGATGTATAAATGGCTATGATTTAGTTTGCTATATGGAGTATATCCAAAGACACATAAAAAACAATAGACAGAGCAGATAATTCGTAAATTACCAAATGTGTACCTGCCAACATACAAGAAATATTAACGTGAAGAGGAGATACAATAATGAATGAAAATAATGAAGATGGCGGACGCAGCGCGTCAAACATACCATTCTTGTACGTCCACAACAATGCGCCTGCGTCATGTTTCTCCAGGCGGCGCACCATAGGCGTAACATTTTAGGGAAGACCTGTTTAAAGTCAGGTAACATTGAAATAAGCCTGGTATCAAGCAGAAAATAATAAGCCATTACAAAAATGAAAATTTGTAGACATAAAAGAATTATTTATTAATTTTGAGATATGCACATAACTAAAAAAATAAATTCTAAGTTACAGTTCGAGAAAAAAACCAATTTACGTTTAATTGATAATTTATTAGAAGATTGATTATCAATTGGTTACAGGGTGTCGCTAGCCGCCTTGCCGGTCTACTTGTGAAAATGCTAACTATATTGCCCCGGCTAGCAACCATCCGAATGTTTTTGTGCTACCCTATAGAACTGGCCTTGCCGCGTCTATGAATGAGTCATCGCCGGCCGCGAAAATTCAGGAGCTGTGGAATTATCTCGATGCCTTGGTCGAGAATCAGATAGAGTGGCCTCGCTCCTTCCCGAGTATTCGTGATAGATTTGAGATTGTATATAAGTACCAGACCTAAAGCGTGTTGAGTTAGTTAAGCCTTGAGTGTTGATTTGTAAAGAGCTATTAGTCGTAAAGTTATAAGAGTAGTTTAGTGTGTTTAATTGTATACAGTAATTTAGAATAAAGAGAGTATAAGTGCTTTTTCACACATGCCGAATAAGATCATCCGGCATCGGATATCCGATTGCGAGGTACGTAACATTAAATGAAAGCTTTCACACGTTTGTCGGACAGTCGGAGAGGTGTGAACATTAGAAATATCCGGATATCCGACGTCGGATATCCGATGTCGGACTCGGGTGAAACGGGGCTTATTGTAAAATAGTAAGAGTTGTGATTTCGTTCAGAACCCAAGGGAAAAACGTAATATTTGGTGTCAGAAATTGGATTGTGAAGTATTTTTCGAGGAGAAAAGAGGACACAAGTACGTCAACGAGAACGTTTTGATTGGTGGATTCTGTGAACATTTGATAACATTCTATGGTCAATACGAGGCAACAAACGGCAGAAATGGAGCAAATAAATAAAATGTTGGCCGATTTCATGGAAAATCTAAATGCTGAGAGGCAAACAGAACAGGACCCGCTTCAGAAAATTTTGCAAGACCAAGAAAACAAAAGGCAAGCAGAACAGGATCGGCTTCAGAAAACTTTACAGGACCAAGAAGACAAAAGGCAAGCAGAAGAGGATCGGCTTCAGAAAATTTTACAAGATCAAGAAGATAAAAAGCAAGCGGATCGGGAGGAGGATGTACGTAAAAGGCAAGTAGATCGGGAAGATGATGAACGTAGAAGGCAAGCAGAACAGGACCGGCTTCAGAAAATTTTACAAGACCAAGAAGATAAAAGGCAAATAGAACAGGACCGGCTTCAGAAAATTTTACAAGACCAAGAAGATAAAAGGCAAATAGAGCAGGATCAACTTCAGAAATTGATGCTGGACGTAATTGCGCCTACAATTAGCAAGGAAAATTACAGAAAATATTAGACGGTCAAAAAGAAAAATTTTAAAAAGAATTAGGCAATATACAAAAAGAAGTTGCAAATGTGCAAACAGAAGTAGGAAATGTACAAAAAGAAGTAGGAAACGCACAGAAAGAAGTGAAGAATCTTCAAGCAGAAGTTACCAGACTAAAAAATTAAGGATTCACCGAGAGGGTATTCGCCACAAGACAGCATATCAGACCTTCAACGTATGACGGTCAAACATCCTGCACAATGTATGGAAGACAATTTGAAGCCGCTTGTGTTGCCATCGGGTGGAATAACGAAGAAATGGCTACGTCACTAGTGGTAGCGCTTCGTGGATCTGCCCTGGAACTACTACAGATCATTCCCATTAGCCAACAGGGGAAGTGTAACATACTTGTTGCTGCCCTGGAGAGACGATTTGGCGACTAACATAGAAGACAGCACAAGTAAAGTCTCGACATCAGGAGCCTGGTGAAAACCTGCAAGAGTTTGAGGCAGCGTTAGACGTTTCATTCAATTGGCCTACCCGGGAGCGACAGAAGAATTTCAAGAAGAACTTGCTGCCCAATATTTCGTGGATGGTATCAGAGATCCAGAAACTCAGAAAATGCTACGTCTAGTCAAATTTGATAACAGCAGTGAAGCTTTGGGTAGAGCGCTAGAAATCGAGGCGGCCTGTAACATCAGGGCCGTATCCATCCGGGAAGAAAAGCCGGCAAACAGCTGTGAATTAACTGAGATGGGCGAAATTTTGAAGAAATTAACGGAAGTTCTTCAGGCCACTAGGAGATTCCGGGTAGCAATAGAAGATAGGCCACGGTAACCGGAATACCTCAAATCAGTGCTATATATGTGGCAGGGTTGGGCATTTCAAAAGAGACTGCCGAGTACGACTACGGTCTAGATCTCCATCCAGAGACACTAGGGTCTCAAAGTCAAATCAGGAAAACTTCAATTAGTCAACATTGCGGGGCGGGTGTTGGCTCAAGAAGATAAAGCCCCAGGATCGTCTCCATAAAAAGTCTAGGAAAAAACGCCGACAGTCTAACTATTAAAGGAAAGGTCAACGGAAAAGCCATTACAATTACTGTTGACACTGGTGCGGCGGTATCTTTGGTAAAGTCCAACAGAGCAAATAGAGTAGAAGTCCTTCCAATATCGAAGAATGTTGTTTTACGTACGGTTACCGGTGAGACTGTTGAAGTACTTGGAGAAATGGATATTGAACTTCAATTGGGACGAATTAAATTACACCACACAGTGTTAGTAGCCGACATAGAGAACGAATTTATTTTGGAATGGATCTCATCGGTCAACATGGATTCTCTTTTGACAATAAACTTAACCTTTTGAAGTTTGGCACCGAAGATTCATCCTTACCAAAACAGACGATGGCACGCCGACTAAAGTAGTGGCGGCATGTACTGTCAGAATAAGCAGAAATACTGAGCAGGATCAACTGGGAATTTGGAGGATTTTGGAGGCTGCATCGGACTTATCCAACACCACGATTTGCCTTGCAAACACCTCGTAGGCAAAGCACTAGTCAAAACTGACGGCGAAATACCGATAAGGATAGCAAATATTTTATCCAATTCCATCAAAATCAATAAAGGGAATGTAATAGCCACTTGCGAGCCGGTGCAGTGGATAACCAGTTGCGAAACGCGGTCAGAAGTAACACCCTCAACATTATCTAAGGAAGTCCTAGAACATTTCCAGAAGTCGTGGCATCATCTGTCTTCCGAAAAACTGAAGAAAGCTACACAATTTATCAAAGAGCAGAGCATAGCCTTTGAAAGGGAAAATAGCAATACTGGGAGAACGAACATCATAAAACATAAAATCGATACTGGGAGTGCTCACCCCCAGTAGCGTGCCGTATAGGGGGCCAGGGGGGGCGAATGCCCTCCCCCGCCCTCTATCTAACCCGCCACAGCCTCCTAATGCAAACTGCAAATGGCTTATCATTCGGCGCCCTCGAAATAGCTCGCCCCTCCCGCCCCTATACCCACGGCACGTTACTGCTCACCCCATACGGCAGCATCCTCGGAGATTACCAGTGAAGAAGCAGCAAGAGTTACCACATTAGTGGATAAAATGCTTGATGATGGAATTATTGAAGAGTCATCAAGTCTATGGTCATCTCCTGTTGTCTTAGTCACCATGAAGGATGGGACTACCAGATTCTGCGTGGACTATAGAAGGTTCAATGACGTCACCAAGAAGGACAGCTATCCACCTCTCAGAATTGACGACACGTTGACGACACTAGCAGCTACTGGCAAGTAGGCATTGACGAACAAGATAAGGAAAAGACTGCCTTTTCTACCGGAAGTGGTTTATATCAGATTAAAGTTATGCTCTTCGGACTATGCAATGCCCATAATTTTGGCTTAGCCATCACATTAGTTCATTTCATGCCATCGGCAACACCAGTCAAGTGGTCTTTGTCTTCATGGTGGCTGAAGAGTCTAGTCGACCTGATTTTATAGTTTTGAATTTAAGACCATCATGGGTCCATTAGGCTAAAAGATTTTCAAAATCTTGTGCCATTAATTTTTGGGGTTAATCCACCACCTAGTAGGTAATCGTTGGATTGTGCTTTATAGAAAACGGAACATTTCAACAATCTTAAGTAAAGTGGCTAAAGGCTTCATGTTTGTTTCAGGTTTTATTATGGGATGTATAAAACATTAGAGAATATTAGATAATTTTGATTTGGGAATAGCATAAAGATGCTATGATTTTCAATTGGGATTTACAAAGTCTATAGGTAAATCATAAACTTCCATGCTTCATGGATAGGATGTAGTAGAAGATTCAGTTTGGTCCGGAATTTCACATGATTAGAGAAGGGGACAAATCACTATAAGCCACAAGAACTTCAGACTGGGAAGCACTTATCCAGCTGACGGGAATAACTCCAGGCCAGTTCTTTCATTTTTATTATGTAGAAATCAATTCTCTACCTAGTGTAAAATCTTATATTTTTAATATTACTAAATAATTCATATTAACCTTTTCACCTTTAATTGTTCGGCTCACTTGGTAGATATTAGTTGACATCTAATGCTTTTTACATATATACCTATTTAATAACCCTGGCAACAAAGACTCAGGAGTCTTTTCCCTCTAAGTATAATTTCTTTTAAATAAAACACCTAAGAGGTAAGCGTTGCAAAGATTAACTTTATTTTTTTGTAACTGCAGAAATAGATACTATCTTCATATTTTAATTATGTGTTATTCCCAACGAAGGGGGTAGATATTCTTATAAATAAAGAATACTTGTTTTGTTTATGTTTGAAATGTTTACTGCTTGACTGTTTTCCCCATTTCGTTCTTGAAAATACAATTAACATCTATTAAAGACAATCTAGGTTTTGTAATTTACTAGAATAGATAACTTGCAGTATCCCTTTAAAATTACGTGGCGCCCATTTTAAGTAGACAAAGGTCATATGCCAAGAACCCAGGCCTCCGCATTAAGAGTTAACCGTTCGCAATATTTAGTGGCAACATAACGCCACAACATTATGTGATATCAGCCGAAAACATACTGTTGATTAGGCACCTTGTATAATGTGTAAATAGAAATGAGATTGCGGTTAGGACATTCTCATGGTTGTTTAGCCTGGCTCGTTCTATGTGTGTTCAAGATGGCTTCATGTTAGAAGTGCAAGAAAAACGTAATTTACTTACAGTATTATTAATTAATTTAATGTGAAGAACCATAAGAGGTAAAACTCCCAAATCCAACACTTTTTGTAAAAGTTTTGAGTTCATTGTTAGAAATTTAATAGCTCCATATGCATAAACGCAAGCTTCAGCATCATCTATGGGGCTAGATCTTCCAAGAGCATCCAAAAATAATTCTGTAACATTAAATTATTTGAAATTTTCTGGCAGTGCTTTTGACAAAATAAAAATTTACATAAATTTAACAATATTATGATGAATCTTCTTACCCAGAAAATTTTTTCTGAAGAACAGATTGTCATTATTATCGTTTTTAGATATTTTAAATATTAACTTGCATACGCCGCTCAAGTTATTACCAGTTACTTTTATCTGAAAATTTTAAAACATTAGTTGAAAATCCTACTTATGGACAAATATTCAACTTACTCCCAAAATAATTTGTGCGATGTTAATTAGTATTTGTTCATTTTTAGACTCCACAAATCTATATAAACTTTTCAGGACGACAATCTTCAACTTGGAACTTATTTTAGAATTAAACATTTCCTCCTTTTCCATAAACTGATATAGCTCTTCCAGAAGATTTCTTACAACTTCATCGCTGTACTTTTGGTTCTGGGGATCGGTCTTGTTGAGATCATTTAGTATATCATCGATTGTTCTTGACTTTTTCCCATCAGCTAAAATCGAATGTGATCTTTTATTTAAATCGTTCTGTTTGTGCAATAAAAGTTGTTTTGTAAGGTAACCTGTACTGGTAAAGAGCGTTTCAGAGTGTTCAATTATATGTTGGTTGTCGAAGATTTTTGTCAAGTTCTGTGGTCCAAGAAGAAGGCATTCCGAAAGGTTAGACTGTTTAGCGGATGCCCGGCCGAAAAAACTGTTAGATTGGTCAAAGTCTGTTCGTTCTTGGGGCGAGCTGAATGCATTTCTTGACTCGATATCTGGCCTTTCGGACTTATGTTCAGTTTCTTCAGGCACTAAAAAATAATACATCAATAGTCGGTACCCGGCGAGGGGCAGCGTATGCTCCTTTAACTATACCTACATAATAGTTATTTATACAGGGACCTGCGATCATGGAGCTTCTTTCTATAATAGCTCTTATGCCAGACAAGTTAGAAATTTCGATCTAGTAGCTTATGCATAACGGCGTATTTCGGGAAAATATTTTCAAAGAAACAGGGTGTCCCAAAAAAGCGAGTTGATTTTTGAATCAACTTACTTTAATTTTTTAGTAACATAAGTCATTGTTTTTAATGTTTTAGTGAAAAAAATACTTTAAAATCAGTGTTTTTTTTTTAAATGTGCAGCTTATAAAAGAAACAGTTTAACAGGATTATTAAAAAAAAACAGTGCTGCTTTCTCCAGTGAATATTTTTATACAATTGTTTTATACAATCGTTCAAAAGTAACAATTTTTAAATGATCTTTCGTTTAAAAAGTGGCACTTCTTTGCACTAGCGCAAAAAAACCTTTTTGCACTCTTCTTTGCGTGTCTAGTGTAAGAAGCAATTTAAATAAATAGACAACACTTTATAATTAGTTATTTATTAACAAATCAACACAATTTAAAGTGAACATTACAGTTTGAACAATTTCTTAAATTAACATTAGATGAAAGAGAAGATATTGAATAAATAGATTTATCGTCAAGTTGTCGATTGCTAGATGGTCCAGCAAAAGAGAATGTTGGGATTAACTTAAAGATACATCCATTACCCTCCCTACAAAGTTGTCTGACATTGCAGAAATTGAAGGCCGGCCTTCTTGCTATTCTGTTCTTAGTGAGGATTGAAATTGTAACATTTTTGCAACTTTTACTTTACTGCAAAAGGATTCATCAACATATCCTTCTGCAACTAAGAATCATTTCCGACTTCCGTGTCTTTTTAGGCTAAAAATGTCTCTTCCTTCATTTGCCAATAAAGTAACAGAGAAACGTCTAAACGCGTGACCAGTATAGAGCTGCGGCTCCGGCAAATTCAAAAACTTTGCGATTTCCGAAGGGATTTTGCAAAGTATTTACTTGAACAGAACACTTATTGTTTTTGTAAAAAACACTCTTGTGGGGTGTTTGTGGGCTACGAAAGTTGACGTATTTTCGGTAACTCTCTAGTCCCTTGGGAATAGCAAACGATCTTGGTTTATCGGTTTTTGTAAGTGGGATTTTTATCAGTAAAATATCATATTTTTCATATCATGTCATCAATGGTCATTTTATTTACTTAATCCCTTCTAGAAGCACCTACCATTCCAAAAATTGCGACAACCCTCATCATTAAATATTTGCTGCCCGGGGCTTCATCCAAAATCTGCATGTCTTATGCCCGGTTTCTGAAGTACCAGATATCTATTGTATAAAGTTATGAAGCCTATAATTACTATGGGTACAATTGTATTAACAATCGTTGTCATAGGAAATATTTGAAGAATAAAGTTATCCATACTTTGAGAAACTGGGCATTATTTGGAAAAATTTTTACTCTTTTGGTCGATATCCCACTAAATGTCGGTTTAAAAATGCGATCATCTCCGAATAAGTCTTAATATCTTGCAAAGACAGCATTGATTTCACCATAGAAAACTCGGACCATAAAGTTGACGGTTTCACTTTTTTTGATTTGGATGAAACATATGCCCATATTTTTTGATTGACTTTGCTTGACACCATGCCACAAGAATAATAAATAACCAGAAGCCAATCTTTCCTCGTTGCTACGCATTGGCTGCCGTGACCTTGCACTGGTCGATCCGCCGAAATTCCGCCGAAACTCCCCAGTGTCGGCGCTCATAGTCGGATGACAAGCGATGCATGTCTAAGATGCACCCTCTATTACACTCGCGAACAACCACCTAAAAAAATCGATTTTTATGTAAATGGACCTGGCGCATCCGATTTTGGAGTTCGCCAGGCAATCCAGATTTGCGAAACTGGTCAAAATTGGCAATTTCTGAAAAATCTCAAATTTTTTTGTGGTATTTTTAATTTTTGCTTATCACCTTATATCTCCCTTAATTTAAGTCTGATTGAATTAAAATTTTTAGGAGACTCAATTTGGACATTGGTTATCATGAGTGACATGAGACAAAGGCAAAAAAAAAGTACGTGTCACCAGTTTTATTTCTTTTTAAAGTTGGTGGCAGGAAATTTCTTAAAAATGCAGCAACAAATACTCGATCGAGAAAACTTTTTTGCTTTTACAGATAGATGTATATAGTAAGCGACAAAGTTGTAGCCAAAGAACCGAAAAAATTTTTTATTTCGGTTATTTTTTGATAACTACTTTAGTTTTCAAGAAAACGATGCTGCAATAAAACACTTCGACGGCCGCGTCGCGACAGTTAGCTAAGTTGGCTTGTACTGTACTGTAGTAGCGTGCCGTATCCGTTGAGCGTTGGTTTTATGTTTATGTCTCTCTTTAGACTCGCCATTAGCGAAATAAAAAAGCGAGAGAGACAGCGATAAGACCTGAACAAAATAACCGATTCGACCGGTCGCGTGAAGGAAATATTTTTTAATGCTAGTATGGATGCGTTTGATTTGACGGTCGGAGCACTCCTAGTATTAATATCTCTGTCGCTCTCGCTCTTTTTTCGGTAAAGGCGAGTCGAAAGAGAGACACAAACATTGAGCAAGTACGTTATAGATATCGGTCGTAATATTTGCTAAGTATAATGTATAGAGTATTTATTTGTTTTGATTGAAATATAATAAGAACTAGTACCAGGTATTTTTCTTTTATTTTATCCATAAGAAATAACAGGATTGCCAGTAACATAACTAATAGGGTATATTAATTAAAAAAAAAATATCTAAAAGAAATAGATGCAAAAAATGATATTGTAATAGATATAAAATATATAGGTAATGTAAAAAAACAAGAAGGAAAGTTTTTTTTTAACAAAATAAACATTAAATTAAAGTGTATCCTTATTAAGAAAAAGTGAAACAAGTAGTTAACTCATATTTTTTAATCTATTTTTATTAAATTGAAGTTTAGAATTACAAGTTGAGATACCTTATTAGCACTAAATCTAGAGGGTTTTTCAGTTACTTAGATCAGATGAAAAAACATTAATTTATTATATAGGTAAACATAATTCAGAATTATTAAATATATATATTGAAAACGTTTTAAAATAGTTTCGCGTTTATAATAATAAACTGAATATATATCTTAGATAGAAAATGACTCCGAAAATGCTAAAATACAAATTAAATAGTAGGTATGTATATGTATAACCATTCTTTAATGGTAATACCAATACCAATACGGAATAGTCAGCATCAGCACGGAGCGGTAAGATTACGCAAGTATTATACAAGATAGAAGAAAAGATACGAATCTTTGGTATGAATCATTTGTACATTTTATTCGAATGGTACGAATCACTAAAATGAGTCGAATCGCCTATGACTACTCTATGGACAAGTTGCAGTGCATTTTTTTTAAATTTGTACGGTCGGTCAAATTTTATGAGAAATATGGACGAATTACGAGCGCATATATTTCGAAATTGTAAAATTGACATTAGGTGAGAAACATTAATTTGAATTTCTATGTTTGTCTGCGTCATTTTATTTTTTAAAAGTACCTAATTATGTTAAATTTGAAACCTCTTTAAAACTGAAGTGCATTATTAACTATAATCGTTGGTATTTCATTTTAGAGAGTTGCCTCCATCAAAGATGCATTTTCATGCACGTGAAAAGTGCGTTTTTGCAATGCGCAATCTATAAAAGCGCTAGTAAAATTCAATCTTAAGTTCCAAAGCCTACAGATTTTGGCTGCTACAGCGAAAACAATGCTCTCGTACCAAAGATACTAAAAGAAGCAAAGCCAAGCTTTTTGGGAATCACAGCCAACTGCAGGTGCAAGTTATTTACTTATACAAATAAATGAAAATGTTTTAAAGCGAATGTGCCTTGCAACATTAGTTGTTTATACCAAGGGAAATGTGGAGCTCAATAGTAGCAGATAAGTAAAATGGAAAGTATCATCATCACTTTTTACAAAATGTGTTAACCATCTCTTAACTATTGTTGCTTAACTATACGAGTCGAAGTTAAATGTAGAAATAAAATGAATATGTTGAAAAACACTGGGCATAAATAACAAAGTGAACGATATTTTAAATCGAATCTATTTAAATCACATAAAAAATCACCTTTATTAAAATTTAATACTTTATTTTTTATATTTTCCTCATTTCTCAAAATTAAAATTTACGGAATAAACTTCGAAATAAACGTTACGATTATTAAATAGCTTATTATTAGTACAATACCGATCTTGGCGCTCTCAAGCTACACATGGCGTTACTGATGCTTGTGCAGTGCCTGAGCGGCCGCGGTCGGCATAGTTTTTTTCGATATTGTGGCACCGTTATGTTAAAAACCAAACCACTTATCAAAAAAACACCAAAATAAAAAAGTTTCTTCAGTTCTGTCAGTTTGTCGCTTACTATATATATTTATCTCCAAAACCAAAAAAAGTTTTCGAGATCGAGCATTTGTTGCTGCATTTTTAACAAATTTGGTGTCAACAACTTTTAAAAAAAATAAAGCTAGTGTCACGTACGTTTTTTGCATTTCTCTCATGGCAGTCATGATAACAAAAGTCCAAATTGGCTCTCCTAAAAATTTCAATTTAACCGGGCTTAAAGTAAGGGAGATATAGGGTGAAAGGCAAAAATAAAAAAAATTACATAAAATTTGAGATTTTTCGGAAATTGCCGATTTTCACCAGTTTCGCAATTCCGAATTGTCCGGCGAACTCTAAAATCGAAATCGCTAGGTTGATTTACATAAAAATCGATTTTTTAGGTGGTTCTTTGCGAGTGTTATAGAGGTTCCTTAAAATGCATGGTATAGATCCCTCGTTCTCAGACTATCAGCTGTAGTAAATAAAATAGCTGTTGGAAATACGCAGTTATACCTGAGAGGAAAAAAACTTAAAAGGAGAGGCGACAATAAGAGCTCTTTCACTTTGACTTTTTCTCAACAGTAAAGGGACTGCACCGATTTTTCACTGAAAAACGAGGTAGTACGTATTATTTGCCTACTAAATTGTTAACATATAGAAAATCTAATGAAAATCGTTAAGGCCGTTTTTGTGAAAACCAATTTTTTTATATTCTTCTTTATATAAACTATCCTTAATTGCAAGGTTAAAAAAAAATTATAAAACGTCTGGAGATATTGTCCCGAAACTCCTAAATAACCATTTTGGTAGAAATCGACCTAAGTGTTTTGGAGAAAAGTCGTGTGACGGACAGAGACACACACACAGGGACACAATTTTGTTTTTTTTTTCAGATTTTAATGTTTTTTGGACTCTAGGATCCCCATAATTCGTCGAGATTGGCAAAAAAAAGTCGCGAGTAGCACATTACACGTGATAGAAGTGAATACTTCTTTATCGATGTTATAAAAGAGAAAGAGTGTGAGAGAATCATATATTAATCAATTTTAGTAGACTTGGTGAGTTTTGGTTAGTCGTCATATCAATTTTCGCCGAGTTAGTTTTACTTAGTTTCAACTTATTTTACTTATTTTACTTATTTGAGCCGGTTCCGATTCATTATAATTAATTTTAATAGTTTTGGTTAGTGGTTGAAGCAACTTTCGGTTAGGTTGGCATAGCCTCAACTTATTTTAGTCATTTGAACCGGTTCCGATACATTTTAATAGATTTGGTTACTTTTGGTTAGTCGTTGAAGCAACTTTCAGTCAGTTTCACTTAGGCTTAACTTATTTTAGTCATTTGAACTGGTTATGATAGATATATCATTAACATTCAAAACAATCTATTAATAGAGTACATAAAAAGATAGGCATTCATTTTTACAAATAAAAAAGTTACGAGTATCACAGTACATGTGATAGAAGTGAATACCTACTTCTTTATCGAGTCTCAACTTATTTTATTTATATGAACCGGTTCCGTTACATTATAATCAATTTTAAAAGATTTGGTTAATTTTGGTTAGTCGTCTAATCAACTTTCGGTTAGTTTCACTTAGTTTCAACTTATTTTAGTCATTTGAACCGGTTCCGATACGTTATAATCAATTTTAATAGATTTGGTTAGTTCGTCCAATCAACTTTCGGTTAGTTGCACTTAGTCTCAACTCATTTTACTTATTTGAGGGAGTTACGATATCTTATAATCAATTTTAATAGATTTGGTTAGTTCGGGTTAGTCGTCCAATCAACTTTCGGTTAGTTTCACTTAGTCTTAACTTATTTTACTTATTTGAGTCATCAGTTGCGATACGTTATAATCAATTTTAATATATTTGACTAGTTTGGGTTAGTCGTCCAATCAAATTTCGGTTAGTTTCACTTATTCTCAACTAAAGGTCAGCACTGTATAAACATATGTGCCGTGGTTCAGCTACTATTTTCTTAATAAGAAGGATAATATTAAATCAGTCAAAATGCAGTAAGCACGCTCATGAAATTCTGGCTCTGACATGGACTGAAGGTCACCAAGCGCTTTTAGACAATATACACGGTGACAGTTGTTGAGAGTTTGGATTCTGGTTATTTATTATTCTTCTGACCATGCCTTAAACTTTTCATAAGCCGCTTCGTATATCAGTTTCGACTTAATTAGGATCAGTCTTCATACCGCCCCTTCAGCTTCTGCCCTCACATCATCTGAAACTTCTTCAGAATCGCTTGTATTTTGCATATATGCTTGATTTAAGTACAACAAGATTGCAATACAATTTGAAATAAAATTTGACACTTGTTACATTTATTTATTAGAAACCCGGTGGAAACTCGCAAGCTTCAAAAGTTGCCATCGATATATTATTTTGCCAGTGTCAAATATTTTTAAATTTCATTTTATACGCCGCATTTAGCAAAAAATGCTGTATTTTGATGTAGGATTTATTGAAAAGAGGTTAATACTCGAAGATAATAAATTCTAAATTAATGACAATAAGCTTAAAATTGCCGTATTCCTTAATGTAAATTAACTCTATCTAAATATAGGTTAACGAGATAGTTGTATTAGCTTTTATAACAGTTTGTGATTATATTTATTTTAGTTGATAAGCAACCTATAGTTCGCTTAGATTTGATCAAATCACTAAAATAGGATATTATGTTACTAGTAGAAGTTAGCTTGATTTATATTACATTACCGTAGAACGCCCGCGAACCGATTTATATTTTTAAGAATTTTGTTAATGAAATCCGCTTTTACGTTTCATTAGACTCGTCAAATTCATATTTTATTTTCGGTTTGAATATATCATAACTTTATGGAACCCCTTGGTTGCTGAACTCGAATCACCGGTCGATCATTTCTGAGATCGTTTTGGGACCTCTGCTTTATATATATCTTTCCACCCGATATACTGCACGTTTTGTAATCTTCGGTTGTTAGTTCCGAGTAATAAGAATGTACTATTTCTTATAATTGCAGCTGTCGATTTAAATTTTTAAAAGTTTATCGTTTTGTTAGGGAATATTCTCTGGTATTTCGTTACCCATATAATTTCAGCTCATTATTTGTGACTTCCGCCGCCGCCGTCGCTTTACCATCATAATAAACGAGAACCAGGTCGTTTATTATCTTAGAATAATTCCTTGTATCGAATCACTTGGCATGTTTCAGCCCATTACTATTTCTTGATCTGACGTAGTTCTTTGATCTCGGGGAAGGAGAAAGACAAATTGACGGAAACAAATAGAGAGTTCTTCTAAAAGTACCTTTCAAGGCGAGAAGAAGGTTTGCTGTGAGTGCAGTCTTAGAGATTCAACCTTTAATATTGTGATTTAATTCCACCCATTCTTTGGGTATATATTGTGGTATCTCTTTGTGTTTTGACACGACCGATTTATCGGGATCTAAATACTGTATTAGAGGCTTTCCACGTTCGTCGTATAAGACCGAGACCGTCGAATCTCCCGTAACCCTCACACACGAACATGGGTTCAAATACAGGGCCACAACTTCAAATACCTAGCTACCACTTTGCTACCAGGCTACTACTTCAATTAGCGGGCCACAGTTCAATTTCCGGGCTACTTCTAGCCCCAGGCTACACTCGAGCCAATTGAATTGCCGAGTCCTCTGCGGGTTCTACCCTCGGGGCCCCTGCCATAGTAGTACCAACAGGTGCCCGGCGTCTCTACCAGAGTTTGACGGATCTAAAGGGTATCATACAGAAGCATTTATCTTTTTTTTGTGGTTTATCATAATGAATTTTGCACTATAGATTGTGCCTCAAAAGAGCTAAGTTTCATTAAATCATTTATTTTTCTTGCCGATTAATAATAGTTTCTGATATTTGAATATAAATCGAGCATTGACAGCCAAGCTTTCAATAGTTTTATTCTAATTTTAATATTTTTATTAATTTATCGAGTCATTTGATTTAATTATTGTAGCCGTTCATCGCTACATATTATTATTGCTATATTCACAAGTGGTGCAGCTACCAGCGCACGTATACATATATGTAATTAGCTTAGTTAACATCAGAGTGATCACTTCGGTTTGTAGTATTTAGTGCATTTAGTAGTAAGGCATACCTTACCGAGTATTAACGACAGAATTGGTCTCCGTACAATCACCATATTGTACCAATTATTAGTTAATTTACTAGTCATTTGACATTATTTTGTCTTTAACCTGTCATTTCACTGTAGTATTGTTGCTGTGTTTAAAAAAAAGACTTAGTAGCAAATAGATTGTTCCTTAAATTATAGATTGTGTTTTCTTGTTAAGTTAAGATTGAGTTCCTTTGATTTAGCCAGCCTAGCCACCCTACACAACACCAGCGGAGCTTTTTCAGTTTAGTTGGGAATAACTGGTGGCGCTCCAATGACCCCACTACCGGGGCCGGGCATTTGTAACACGACACTCGGGGTAACGGATCAAAAATCTACTTTTAACATCAAAATAGGAAAAACGTGTAGCAAACAATACCGTCGACAACATAGCAATACAGAATATATCAATAAAAATATCTGCAAATAGGGTAAAAAAGGGTAAAGATCAGAGGAGGGGTGGCCCTTTAGCGGGCCTTACACCTAGGCCAGCAATTGGGCCCGTTGTGACCCCGACGGGACCAACAGTTTATCGTGGGTTCCGAACCACGGTTCTCGGTCACTTTTAACTCTGGCCGTATCCCACCCAAGGGCTTCTAACCATCGGATTTTGGCACGAGCCTGGGCTGTCTCTACAACCTCGTCCGCATATACGTAAACTTAAGACGCATAAGGTTCTGCCATAGGGCGACTATAATATAAATGTTAGATATAATTTCCCCGTTACGTTTCGTCTTCAAATATTTGAACACTTCATGTCTGGCCCTCCGCTCGCTTCGGGGGCACAACCAACAAAAACTAACCAAAACTAATCCAACGCATGAAAAGCAACTACATTTATATTACAGTCACCCTATGGCGAGATCCTTTCGCGTCTGCAGTTTACTTATAAACACCCCGTCCCACGCTTCACCTTGGGTTCTTCCAACCTTGGTCGCAGCACAACCTTAGTCGCCAGTGATCTATCGACTAGGAACTTTGTAACTGTTCAAAATCCATTTGAACATGTTTTCAAATCTCGCGATTTAATTCGTATTTATTAATAATCCACGCCACTGTGTATCGCATTCCAAGAATTCCGCTTAAAAACTCTCTCTCTCTCTCTCTAGTCAACGTGCATCAGTTTAGTTAGATAGCTAACAGCAGAACGGCTTTGAACAATACAATCCACGTACTTCGAAACACAAGTCAGGATCAGCTAGAAGCAGAACGCATCCGGTCAATCACAGTGTTTCCTACAGCGACTACCGGAAACAGTCAATTTAGCGTCCCTAAAATTCCGATCTAAAATAATCGAATTTTATAAAAACTAGTCAGCAGATTTCGACCAGGTTTATGTTAAAATTCATAATTTTTATTTAGACAACCGATGATGTTAAATTTTTATATACCTTCTCTATATTTATAATATTTGCCCTCTACGGAAGGGAGTAGTGGGGATAAGTTCACGCGCCAAGGGAGAAAAGACGCGTCCTCACCTTCTTGAAAAGTCTTGTTCCCCGAGTCTCTCCTAAGTAAGTCGCTATAGTAAGCGTTCCCTGTGGCACTCGGCCATGTAAGTAAACTCACTATTTCACAGTCACTCTTTCTCAAAAGCCGAAAAGTAAACGGCGTTTTTGGCACTCTGCCAATATTCTCTCTGCTTTATTGTAATATAAAGTTTCCCATAAGTGCTATTTCCATTTCTCGGAGTGTGTCTTCCAATGCGTTCCCAGCATAGCGTGTTTAATAGTCCATTTTGTTGCGTGTATTAAAACTGCGTTTCTACAAAAGCATTCCTGTATTCCCTGTCATGCTCTCTTCTTAAATTTTAAGTTTTCTCTTACATACTCATGCAGTGATGTTTTTCAGTGCAAATTACTCTGCAAGGTAAAATAAACCCTCGACGCCATTGCGCTACAAACCGAAGTTGTTTATGCATAATATTACTGCATATTCTCAATTCACTCCAACTTGAGTCATTCTTATTTGCAAGAAGTTGTCAAAGTCAAAGTCAAGTATGTTTTATTGCCACAGAAAAATTCAAATAAATTTTATGGACAAAGCGAATTAAATAAATAAACTAACCATAGTAGAGCAAATACAAAACAAAACTTAATACATACAATAATATATACAATAAAAATAGAAGAAGCAATTTTCAAGTTGAAATTGGTTACGATTGATCAAAAAACTATATTACAGAACATCATAAGCAGTTAAACCAAATCCACAGGAAGTACACAAAACATAGGGTAAAGAAACTCAAAATATGAAACAGACATTAAAGCGAAGAGTGCTGTTGGAAAAAATAAAGAAGGTCATGTTGGTGAACTTGACTCGAAAAATGTGCATAGGTTGCAAAGTTGAAATACCTAGTGAAAGTCGAGGTGAAAGTAAAGAAAACATGACAAAAATTGATAGCCTGGAAAGTTTACTACTATAAAAATTCTCTTTACCGCCGCACATGATGCCCAAATAGAAAAATTTAATAACGATTAACGATTAATTGAAAATTAATGGAGAAAAAAAAATTAATCCACGTAAAACTCATTTATAGAGTAATAAGGTCTTTCTAGTAGGTAAGCTTTCGTTTTTTCACGAAATTTAGCAAATATAGGGATGGATTTAAGATGTAGCGGGAGTGTATTGTGTAACTTCTTGCAGTTATAAAGAATATAATTTTTTTGTCAATTCAGAGGAGGGAAAAGGAAGGTAGATGTCCTGGCTCGAATTTCTTGTTGGGTACTCATGTTGTGGCCTTTCGGGAAATATGGTTCGATATTTGCGTATTAAACAAGTTGTTTCTAAAATAAACAAAGCAGGAAGCGTAAGAATTTTATATTTTTAAAGTAGTATTCGCAATGAGCTCTGCCATTAAGACCAAATAAACAACGAATTGCTCTCTTTTGAAGTTTGAAAATAGTACGAAATTGTTCGGTGTTACAGCAGCCCCAAAAAGGAAGGCCGTAGCGAAGATGAGATTCAAACAAAGGCAGTAGACAAATTTAGTTCCTTCGAAACTGATCGAATTGTGAAGCAGGCCGAAGATAGTTTTCTTGTTAAAGAATCAATATGTGCGGACCACTTAAGGTTGGCACTAATATTCAAACCTAGGAATTTAGCCGATTCAACGTATTTAATATTGCTGTTGTGAAGTAGCAAAGGTTGTTGTAAGGTTGTTTTATAAGATAAGGCTACCGTTTTATCAACGTTGAAACACAGCCAATTTGAGTCAGACCAAGTTTTGATGGTGACGAGTTCGCTGCAGATATTAGAGTGTAGGGAGAAAGTATTAGAATCACTCCAAGTTATGCTTGTGTCGTCAGCAAAGAGGGAAATTTTACCATCCATGTTTAGGTATGTGATGTCATTAATGTATATTAGCAAAAGGATAGGCCCAAGAACAGAGCCCTGTGGAACTCCACTGGTAATTAATCTGCAATCAGAATCAGAACCGTTCGCTCTAACAAACTGCTGTCTATTTTCAAGATAAGATTGAAACCAGTTCGAAGGAATACCACGGATTCGATAAAAATTTAGTTTTTTAACAAGATGTCATGACACACACAGTCAAACGCTTTAGCGTAATCACAGAAGACTGTAGCAGTGGGGAGATTGTTGTTAAGGGATGAGTAAACATCGTGAAGCAACAAGAACATGGCGTCATTAGTACACTTGTTTGGTAAAAATCCGAACTGTACCGGAGACAGTGTGCCATGTCTAAGGAGAAATGGCATGAGGCGATTTTTTAATAACTTTTCAATGATTTTAGAGAGTACATGGCAACAGAGCAATTGGACGAAATTTGCATAAGACATCCTTTTTGCTTCCCTTATGAAGAGGAATAATTGTCGCAGTTTTGAGGCATTCGGGAAAAACACCTTTCGTGAAGGACGCATCATTAATTAAGGAAGCTAGGACATCCAGAATTGGAAGTATGAGGTTCAAGAAAATTTTAATTGATAGATTATCAGTGCTACAAGTTGATTTACTCTTTATGCTGCTCATTACCTGAAGAAGTTCAAGGCTGGTCACAGGGCTTAGGAAAAAACTATCAGCGGCTTTTTTAGAAGGAGGAAGAAACGAAAGAGGGTCGAGAGAAGGAGAAATACCAGAGGTAACATTTTTGCTCACGTTGATAAAATATTCGTTTAAATCATTTGGTTTTGGCATGCTCTGATTTGCGGAATTTGTTTTGTCTCTAAGATCGTTAATAATGGACCAGGTCTCCTTGGATACGTTTTTAGGAGTTGATAAACGATTTTGATAATATAGTTTATTTGTTGTCTTGATTAGTTTATTCCTATAATTCGAAATGCATTCAAGAACTTGAATGGAGTTAGTGAATTTTTTTATGTATAAGAGGGAACGCATATTTTTTGCAGCTATGTGTAGGCCTTTCGTGGTCCATGGTTTATGACGTTTAGGTTTAATGGTTTTAAGCGGGAAGGCTTTATTGAATGCACTTATAATTTTATTTAAGAAACCACTAAAGTCGGAATCAAGTTCACCTGATTCAAAATTCCAGTTCGTCTTTAGGCAAAGGTTACGAAAGGATGCAAAATTGGAGGCTGAGAAGGTTCTACCTAGGTGGCGAGTTTTTTTTGAGGCACTATAAGAAATATTGAATTTGGAGATTACTGCCTCATGATCAGAGAGACCCGCGCTAGTTACTGTCGATTGGACATCAGTTGGAGGAAAGTCGGGCGCTACATAGTCAATGCTAGACGAGGAATTGTTTGAAATCCTAGTTGGAGAGGTTACATGCATTGAAATACCAAAAGAGTCAAAAATAGAAAATAATGATGTTTGGGCAGCAGAAGCGGTAGCGTAGTCAATATTTAAATCACCGCACAAAATTTTCTTGCCTTTTACCGGTAGACCGTCTAGCAAGCTTAGCAGGTTATTAAAAAACAATTGCACATCGGAATTTGGCGCTCTATATATACAAATTACGTGTAAATCAAAGTTCTTATTGTATACAATGGAAAAGTAGTTATCCGATTGAAGATGATCAAATTTAGGTACAGGGGAGAAGCCCTCGTTTAAGGAAAGAATCAGTGTTCCCCCATGAGCCGAGTTTTTTCGATTATATCTGGCTATTGTGGAGTACTTTTCAACGTAAAGCGGTTCATTCTTACTCAGCCAGTGCTCTGTAATTGCAACTAGTTGGGGGAACAAAAACAAAAACAATTAATCAGTCTTGTTTCGCAATGAGGCAACATTAATAAGAACCATACTAAACCTGGCGTCAGGATTAGAGGAATCTAGTCGCTCAAGACATGTCAAGCTGCTTACAAATTTTTCTTCGGGGAACCACTGGAGAAGTATTTTTGGTGACCCTCTCTGTACTTCTGAAGCTGAATCGTCCTCTCCGAAACAACATGGGATCTGTAGGTACGAAGATATGCTTCCACTTCAGTGTGTTTAAACCCATATGCATCATGAAAGTCGTGGTAGACCTTACGTAATGTCATCCTGGATTGGCAGTCCTTCAGATGCTTATGTTGGTAAATCCCTCGTAGCATACCGAGGCAGGTTGGTCATGCAAATAGGCAAGGTACAACCTAATGGCTGTGAAGATAGCAGGTTCCCTTAACCTTGCCATAAGGAAACGATTACTAGAGTCGTTAGACTTACTGGCGGCAGTGGCGGCCAGTGTTAATTTAACTGTTGGGGGAGACAGCGGGTCCAGAGAGAAGGACGGTTTATGGGGTGACTTCTTAGACAGTTTAATTTCGACATCGCTCACAAGGGCATTAGTTTTGCAAGCAGCGATAGCTTGTTTGTCAGAAGCTACTGTAGTTACCTTGTGTGCCTTATCTCCACTGTCTGGAGAGGGAATGTCCCGCAGATTGCCGGAGGTCGGGCTGCTAGTCACTTTCGCCATGTTGGAGGGAGTTAGATAGAGCTCTGTAGTTTTCTGGGTGATTTCAGATTCCGTTGACCATCTAACTTGAGCCCCGAGTGGCCAGATATTAATGACGAACAAATTCTCAGCGGACTTTCTTGATAGGGTCCCTGTTTTAAATGTAGTTCCCCTGGAGTCATTGCACTGACTGAACAGGATATAGCATCGAATAAATTCTGATGTGTCCTTCACATAGTGCACGATAATATTTGAAGTAAATCCTGTCGGGAGGTGTTATACGATCACATAGTGCCATTTTTGGGCACTTCTATAAATTGCGTAGTTGGAATCTTCTGGGATTGAGGAAACTTCAGTATATAGAAGCTAAGGAGAGACTTAGTAAATTAAGCTTTCAAGTGACTTTCCCTGTGTTTAAAGATAAACTGCTCAATGATTGAAAGTTTGTCAATTGGTGAATATATTGTACAGGGTGGCTCGTTTTCGTGTCTATGTATGTGGAACTCGAAAACCGTAAGAGATACAGTACCGGTCAAATTAAGGCAAAATTGCGCATTAAAGTGCCTAACAATATGCCGTTAAGAAAGTTTTAAAATTCCGAGTATTTACGGAGATATCCGGAAAAAACCGAAATTTTGAAAAATCGTTTTATTTTTTTCCTGGGCTTATTTAAAAACGGATTTCAAATCTAATTGCACTTTTGCACTGCCACTTTTTCCGCTCTATCCAATGATGATATCCAGTTTGAAATCCGACGTTTCGTCTTCAAGGGATCATCATCAACTTTCTTTTTTTAAATACGAACTTTAATTTATTTTATCGTTTTTCAGATGGTATTGGCGTTATTAATATGAGTGAGTTTTTATTTTTTTTTTAATTTTTAATTTTTATTTTTTTTATTATTTTTATTTAAAAAATAATTAAAAATAGTAAAATAATGTTTTACGAGAATATGGCCATGAACTATTACTCAAACAAGTTGCTTAGTGCATTTTATTTATAAGCAAAATTCCAATAGGTGTTTTTCCATCAAAGTTCCTATAGTATCACGTAGTATGATTATAAATTGGTAATGTTCTCTATTAAATAAAATTTTTAATTGGTTTAAAGTTGGGAATATTTTATCTTTGCAGTAAGCAACTTGATTGAGTAATAGTTCATGGCCATAAATAAATTTACTATTTTTTATTTTTAATACGCTCCAATTTTCCACTTAATACAAAAACAAAATAAAATATTTTTATAGAATATAAAAATTTCAAAAGTACCTACCTTATATTATTTAAAATTACGCCAAAGCAAAAATATAATAGAAATATAATAATAAATGCAAGATTTCAATTCCATATTTGCAATAATCCGTGCACTCATGCATATTACGATAATAAACTTTACTTACAGTTATCCAACGAAGTTGTATTATTAAAAAGTTTCCTCTTTTGCAGCGGTCTATTATCCAGAGATGGTAGCCTTATTTTACATGGCTCTTTAATTCCAATATTAAAAATATTAGCATTAAGTTCCGTTAAGGAGTTTGATCTGTTGTGGTTTCTGAGTTCATCAATTCTTGGTGTTGCGGGATGTTTTGAGACATAAGTAGCAGGAGTAAAAATCCCATTGTTATCTGGAGGAGTAACTGGTAGATCCGTTTCATTTTGCAAGTATCGTAAACTGAAGAAAATAGATATGTTTACCATAGATATATTTCCATGATCATTTACCACATAATTATCTTAAATACGCCAATGATGCCGTATATTTATTTGCATTTTGATACCTATAGTTTATTATCCATTATTGAAATAATATTTAAATATACTGGGTGACAACGAAATCGTTTTACAAGGTGCCATGTGAGGTAGCCTCACGTTCTGGCAGTTTGTTTTATTTCGGTTCTCCTAATTAAATTGCATTTTTTACCGGGTTTTCGTTGATATTTTACAAAAACTTTGTGTAAACTGATTGCCAAGAACCTCTACGAACTGTTAGTTACTATTTTTGGTGCGGATTTTCCGTAATATCAGTAAAAAAAAGTGACAAATCAAGTCAAGCCGGGCAGCTGGCCGCGGTCGTTTACCTTACTCTAATGGCGGCAAACAATATTTTGATGCGTTTTTTTTGTAGCTCTCGCATTTATTGATGGGGTTGTTTATTTTAGCGATTTGTAGGTATAAGAATTAGATTTAAAATTAGTTAACAATATATGTAGTTGCATAAGTTTGGACATTTGGTAAGTGGGTACCCTATTTTTTACATTTTGTTTATTTGTTTATTTATTTATCAACATGCCAAGTCCATGCTGTATTCCTGGGTGCAATTCAAATTACTCTAGTGATTTAAAAGTAGGGGAAGAGAGTGTATCACTTTTTCATTTCCCAAAATATGAAAACCTGAAAATTCAGTGGCTAAAAGTCATTCCAAGAGTGATCGTCCACTAAATATTCTGTAATTTGTACTAAACATTTTGTCTCAAATGCTATTATTTGCTATTCTTTAAACTGATGGGACCACAAAAAAAAACCCACTAAAGTGAGACTAAATTTTTCAGGTGTTTCGTGGATTTTTCTCAATTTGCCTGCTTACTCATCAAAAACTGTTCCCATTCCTAGAAAAAGTTCAGCAGAGCGGAGAGAGTAACTTTCAACTTAATCAAGCTTTCAGACAATCAGGTTTAATTAAAAGTTTTGTAGATCTTTTAAATTATTTATAGAAAATCAATGTTTCTGAATTTTGGGAAGTTAAAATTATTTTAAGTGGCTCAAAAATATATTTTTATAGTCTAGATTTGACCAATTAGTGTGTCAATATTCTCCATCAGTTTTCAGTGGACAGCCATATGAGTATAAAAGTTTTTTTGAAAGGTAATGAATTGGCTTACAATGATTTAAAATGTATTCTACCTTTTGAAATGAAACTAAGCAGGTGGTGTCAGTTTGAACATATTGTCTCGGTACAAATTCATACATTGCGAAAATAACGAGTCAGTAGCGCTCACGGTATGTGATTTTCTAAAGACAAGCATGGATTATTTAAACAAAGCCTTAAGCTTACTTAATTTCGAGACTTCAGAAGATGATAGCCAATCCAATAATTTGAATGCAGAAGATGATAATATGTATAATAGAATATTACTTTTTGATCAATCAGATAAATCTACTCGTAATGAAACAGAAACATTACTCAATTATAGCAATAAGACGGAATCATACAAAAAAGTATGGTTTATTAGAAGCATATCAGTAACCAAAAAAGATAATATGGTATTAACTTACTAACCCTATCAAACATACCTGAACGAACTAGGCGGTCTATCCGCCTTTTTCTTTTTATTTCCAAATAAGTGTCTCTCTTTATCTCTAGGAGTGAAAGGTCTCTGAGTCTGAAGTGGTTTTATTGCCGGGGATGCGTATTTGGTTTCTGGATCTTGAGATTCTGCAAGTGAAATTGTTCAATGGTAATATGCAATGAGGGTTGGCAAGTGACAGTTAATACAAAAATGAAGGTACACTCGCTTTAATTGTGCTAACACCTTGCCTTACTAAATGTTACGAAACTTTAAGGAGTGTCACAAAAAAATTTTTTTTGCTCAAAAACTACCCATGGGTCACCGATGACCCGGTTTTAGAATACGCTAGAAACACTCCAACTCGACGAGACGAGTTTCAGCAAGATGTTTCGATCGTGTATTCGTTCTGGTGCTTCGTTCTTCAGTTTACTCACCCAGTAAGAAGTTTAATGTGTTTTTTTCATAATATAAGTATTAAAAACAATATAGAAACATCTTTTTTATGACCTCAACCTGATAACTATCTATTGAAAACTGTAAAAACAGTATTCAGACAAGAACTGACCAGAAATGACAGCAGTATTGCGCTGAAGAACTAAGACCATTTACTTGTTTACAGAGTGAACACAATAATTTCATAAATAAAATATACCTTTGCAATTTAGATAATTTCTAGGGAGCACAATAGGGTTGTAAAATTACAACAATGGATAAAGGGAAATTTTCGGTCAAGTGCAGTATTAATAGCGGAGGTTTTTTGTTTTTTTATGATCGGCACACACACACACAAAAGGAAAATCCTATACCACTCAGCGAGAGGTGCGTGGGCAGAGATGATGGTGGACGTTGGACTTGACGCGCTGTAGGTTGTAGTTTTCGGGAAAGACGTTACTCGGAAGTTCATTCCAAAGTGACGCAGTCCACCATAAAAAGGAGTCTGGAGTCTCGTAACATCGACGTCCTAGGTGTTCGCAATTGAATCATATGTTGATGAGCAGCTTGTATCTGATGGGTTGGCGGGATCATAAGTGTCAGCTCATTCGATAACCTTCCATAGTAGGTAGTAGTATCGATACTAAAGAGACAGATCCGCCACTTTCCGTCGGTGCTCATGGCTATTAAGGTCTTTAGTCCACTCTGGATCATCCACAAGACGGACTGTTCTCCTCTCTTTGGAATCCAATATCTTGTGCGAGTGTTTATGTGCCGAGCTCCACACATGGGAACAGTATTCCGGAGATGGTCTTATCTGGGCTTTATAAAATAGTAAGAGCTAATGTGGTATATATAACTTTTGTGCTCTATAGAGTGCTCCTAGTTTTTGTGCTGCTGCCTTGACGATTTTGGCGACGTGGTTACGTCAAGACATGTTGTTTTCTGCGTTAACACCCAGCAAATGAGGCCAGAGTTAGTGTTTCTTAACCCTCCGATCATCGGGTGTGGTGTGTGAGTCCACGGTGAAATGAAAACCTTTCCTATTTTTTTTTTAATATATCTTTTTTAATATTTAAGTAGTCGCCATGCAGTATTCTATCGTAGTACAGTCAAAATGTGTTTTAATAAAGAAATTCAGAATAAAAAGTTGAAACTTGGTTTAATAATAGTTTATACAGTTCTGAGCATGGTTTCATCGAGTCCCATGATATCCCGGTTGGGGAAACGCCGCCATGTTAATTCAAAAACCGCCATATTTGTTTCCAGTAAACAGTTATTTAATCACTATTAATCACTCTCTTTTGAGATCTAATTAAAATTTTTCGTATTAGTTTTCTCTTGGGAATTTAAAAAGTTGTAATTTTTTACTTAAATGAATATGCTTGTCATGGGCGTCCTGTCCAGGGGGAGGAGAAGACGTGGGAAGAGGACGCGCCCACCAATATTTTACTAAAAATAAAAAAGTACTAAATGACAATTTCCCGGACTCATGTGAGGCCTGTAAATCGAACATTACAGTATCTGATACCGTAATGTGTTATTACAGTATCTGATACCGTAATTTATTTATTTGACAGTGACAAGCAAAAGAAAATCATAATTCGCTATGAATAACCATGGCTATAACATTGTTAAGTTGGAGCGATTGTTAGATTGACAACTAATATTTTTTAAATTTTAATACTTTTTATTCATTTTAAAAATAATTATAAAGACAGTATGAAATAAAATATTATACGATACACGTCCCTTAGGTCTTATTACAGTATTACGTCGCCTCGTCCGTAAAACAACTCGTACTGTAATAAATCACCTACCGGACTTATAACGTAAATTACTATGACAGCATTGAATGAATGTAAAACATATTGATTCTATTTACATTTACGAAAATTATGCCTTTTAATAAATAAGGGTTGATGACCGCCACTGCTTGACAGTAGAATATTTAAAATTTAAATTAAATTAAAATTTAAATTAATAGAGTTTCGGACATTTTTTTTACTATGATATATTACAAAATTTAAGCGATTCATTTTAACTTAAGCTCCTGGATCTGACTCCTCGTTCGATATGCTGCTTACGGTTACTGTCATCTACTTTCTTGATCCTGCATGAAACATATTAACTTCAACAAATCTCACGAACAAAAACTTGTAGCATCGCAAATTAACTTAGGCTTATTCAAGGTCTCCCCTAATCTCTACTATTCTGGTGGTTGTCTGATGTTCCAGATGCCGTTTCTTAACTATAGGAAGTGAAGTAGGTATTAATTTTATATAAAGGGTACTGTAAAAATATACCAAGTTCATTTAGTGTTTGTCGGACTTTCTTTCCTTAAGTCGTCAACCTCAGTTGCCTCATCAACGTCAATTTCCTCTATTGGTTCAGCCTTGCTAAAATAGTTTTCACCTACACAGGTTCCGCACATCATAGTAAGAGCTGAGGCCTGATCGGCGACACTCGCACTTATTACTGCGGTCTCCCTTGCAAGTGCAAAATATAAGCTTCGGTAGGTGAGAAGGAGCTGCGTTTATTGGAGTCACTACTGGTAAAACACCATCAACGAATATCCAGCCCCAATTACTGTGGTCAAGATTCACACCACACCACTTTTGAACCTGGTGATAAACCTGATAGAAATTACACTTAGCTGGCGCTGTGGTGTGTGCCAGAGTAGCTAAATCCAACTTGTATGGTCTGCTTTGCCACTGATGAGACGTATTTTTTTAAATCTATATTTATCTAGACCGTCTGATCTAGGCCCCCCCATATAAGTCCACCAAAAGCTCTTCGCCAGCTTCCTCAGCATTTTCTTTTTCAAAAATAGCAACTTTTCTCGATTTTCTTATTTTGTGTTTAAAATTTTAAAGGCACGATTCTTTCCTATTCCAAACAAAGCTGACGTTGTATCACGTCCAGTCATCGCATAAAGAAAAAGTATTACCTCGCAGATGTCGGCAAGATCTGATGATAAAGTTTATCCGCTGAATATTTTACGTGGTTTTCCTGGCGCTCCAGAGATCAACATAAAAATGCTGTAATCAACAGGCGAAAGCACAATAATCAAGACAAGAAGATCCGTGTCTTGACCAACTACTACGGCTTTGCAACCCTCCTGCGCTTTTGATAATGCCGCCCTAATACTGATACAGTCTCCATCTGCGTTCGCTTGCAAAACACCTAGATCTTCAGCCTCCAAATAAGTTTTAAGAAGGAAAATGAAGGCGGATTTATTTCTTGGATTACTCAAAATTGGTTCCCTCGCACCCTCACGGATTACAACTGTCAATGTTGTAGTCTCTTGTAGACGTGTTTGCGCTTCTCTGATGTTCTGCATCCTTTGTTGTGGGGCCGCTGTCATGTCCGTCGAACACTACGATAGTATTAAGTGCGTACGTTGTCATGACGTCGTTGACATATCTCTTGCATACTTCACTATACATTGCAGTGTCAATACTTGGCCACACAACTCTATGCAGCAAATTTCCTCCATCCAATTTGCAGAAAGGATTCTCTGGGAGAACTTCACCGGGAGGACAAATTTTGGAAATAATATTGATAAGTGTTCACTTTATTGCCTTCCTCATAGGACAATGCCTAAATAATGTTGTTGGATAGGGTGCAAGTTCATACTGCAAACATTCCTGATAATTGACCGTCATCTTTCACCACACAAATTATACGGTGGAAAAGAAAAAGTGGGTTGACCTTTATCGACCGTTCACCAACATTCATGGTGGTAGATAGAGAAGCAAGATTGACCACTTTGTCTTCTCGCGGTAATGTTGTATTAGTAAAGGACTTCCCTGCAACATCTATAGTTGCTTCTTAATCCAGCAGCTTTGCCAAAATGTTGTAGTTATTATATAGTATAGGTAGATTAAAAAGATTTAATAATATCTTAGAATTATAAGGTATTTATTTCTAGAATTTTCCTCTGTCTTTAAAAATAGTATATTGTGCAACAAGTTTTGAAAAAGACTCTTTGCACACGAGTATGAGGTTTGTGCACGAGCCGTAGGCGAGTGCTACAAGTCGTACGAGTGTGCAAAGAGTCAGTTTCAAACGTGTTGCACACGATACTTTTTCTACGACTGCAGAAAATAAGGATTAATATGCGATTTTTTTTACTTTTAATCTTTTAACTTTTGACAGGACTGTGTGAAAATTTTTCATACGCCGTGTGAAAAGTTTTCACACGCTTATGTCAAAAGTAAATGACAGAAAATAAAATATTTTTGACTGGTTGACACTAACGAGGTTGACATTAACGAATTGTTTATGAATTATTTTAAAAAAAGCACACTTATTGCATCGTTTTCTAAATAAGGAATTTTATTAAATAAATTCAACAAATAATTAAAAAACAACAGACATATTCCTTATTGTGTTTTTAATAAAACATTTAGTATTTCATGGTATTCTTGGAACACATCTTCTCGTTTCATAGGCGAATAAGTAGGACTCGGAACTTCGCTAGTACTGACCATAAAATTTCGATGTTTAAGAACGTATAAATAGTACTTGAATACTATTTTATTTCTTTTTGTATTCCTCACGCGGTTTAACGATGGTTGAATAAAAACAAGAATTTCTTGTATCTTTTTAAACAGGATATTTTCCAATAGATCTATACCAGCGTTCTTTACTAAATATTTTAAAAGTGGCAAGTTACTGTGTTGTTTATCTATTTCTTCGACACTTTCGCAAAATTTACACAAGCAATACTTTTTGTAAATATTGTCCATTGTAAATATAGAAATTTGTGACAACCTTTTGCATGAATTATTGTTCTGACAGTTTGCTTACGAGTAATAGTTGCTGCCACAGCCTTCTAGAATTCGTGAGTAAAATTATGGTTCAAACTCATAATATTATTATTTAATAATCTTTTCATATGACAATATAAAATGTAATAAAAAATATTTTTACTTATATTGTAGTAAGATTAGTGGCGGTTGAATAGAAAGCATATTAATGTTAAAACCCTACTTTGAGCAAACCATATTACTAAAGTTTAAGGTATCTCTACAAAAGACATAGGCATATGTGTATCTAATAATATATCACAAAATAGATAATTTTAAATAATATGTTTGTTCCTATAACTTTAGTAGAACAATCTTTTTAAAAAAATAAGTTAGTAATATAAGTAATGTCTTACGGTATATATCATGTTACTAAAGTTTACGGAATAAGTTACCTTTATTATTATTAGTAAAACGAACAAATGTTTAAAAACTACACTGTTCATGGTTGTAGTAACAGAGAACACTACTTTTTACTTAAAAAATCATGTTTTAAGTTAAGGATTTTAAGGGTAGTAGCCTCCGTCAAGATATATAGGTTTAGTATGTATTCTATTAACAAATAAAAAATTACAAAAGAATATAAGTTGACCCTATTACACCACAAAATATTATTTAAAATTCAGTACTTCCTATGACTTTAGTAATAGCTCGAAACTCTAGACAGACAGTATGTAGTGTGTTACTTGTTATGGTATAATATTAAACTACTAAAGTCCAAGGAACAGTTAAATTTTAGTATTAGTTTTAGTATAAGCCGAAGAGACGTTGTTGATATATATTACGAAAATTGCAAGATGTTAACTTTAGCAATAAAATTACAATTCATAATTAGGCTGGATTTAAACAATTAAATACATCAAATAATTTATTCAGTTACAATAAAGTGTTATAATTATTATTTAAATAACAAATTATCTTTACATTAATAAAACAAAATATAAAGTTACATAGCTCTATTTAAAGTTATAGTTAATGGTTATATTTGTGCAGTTTTGGAAACTGTGTGCTGGTATATTTTGTCTTTCAATCGAATTCGTGTATGTTGTTATATTTTCGGTTATGTTTCGTGAACATGAAGGAACCGGTGCCGGCGGGGAAGTTTCTGATTCTTGTATTTCATGTTGTGATAAGGACGTCGAAGCTTGGGTTACAGAATTCTCAAATTTCTTTGCAATTTTTAGTTTATTTGCAATTGAATCGTCTACGTATCCTTCTGCCACTCCACTAGAACGCCATCCCCCATGGCGTTTAAGTGCAAGTAAATCCTCACCAGCATTAACAAGTATTGTTGCCGATGAGCGCCGAAAACAATGGCCTGTATATTCGCTCGGATTAGGCAGTTTCAAAAAACTGGCTATTTCTGTAGCCATGCGACCAAACTTAATTAATGCCTACAACTTGCCTAGTGCATTTTCCATTTTGATAATTTAAGGAAAATCTGTTTTCGGGTACATTAGTGGGTCTGAGATTGGCATACCTTTCACCTCGCCTTTCACATATATTGTAGAAGTTTCCAGTTAGAGTAAATGATCGGGGCATATTATTTTTTGTACTTGTTAATTTGATCAACATAGCCGAATTTAAATCTTCCATGTTATTGACTGATAATTTATGTAATTCGTCACGTCTACAAGCTCCTGCCAGACCAGCAACTGCAGCCTAAAAAATTAAATGTGTTAATTAAAAACTTTTAGCATGTTTATGGGTGAGAACATTTTTTGTACTGTAAAGTTTACTTTCAGTACGTACTTTTATTAGCAGGTATTGCTGATCCGATGCTGTATTCAAAATTGTGAAAAATCCTCCTCCGTTAGAATTTTGGACTTCTTTGGTGTATATTTTTAGTTTCATATATTCGGTAATATTAATATTGTGCTTTATTTTTATGGTAGCTTTTAGCATGGAAAATATCGACCACAACGTGGATGTTTTATATTTGCTCGATAGTTCTTCAAAATATACTAGCAGTACATTTTCTGAAGAGGGCTTAACATTGTTTCTTGCTTTCCACCCCTGAAATTTTTGGTATGTGGTCTCGTACCTGTATCTTGAAGTTTCCGGCAAAAGATTTAGCGAGACGCTTGTAGCTTTCTCTTTTATTTCTGGCGGTGTACATTCAAATTCACTATCACTCTCCATTTTTACACAGCAAAAGATCATTTTTTCTAACAATACTTTTGACGGGTTGAAACTAAAATAAGTGTTGACAGGTTGAAATTTAAATAAGTGTAATCAGGCAACCGAAAATCACGACCTACTTGATTCAAATTTTTGTGACATTCGTGCTGTGTATCCATCATTTTGGCCAAACCAGACCCAACCTATTATGTGAAAAAATTTCACACAGTAGTATCATACATCATGTGAAATTAGTCATTTTCGGATCCTGTTTGACGTGCGGTTTTAGACACTTTTCATAGCAGTCGTAGAAAAAAAATTGTATAAATTTGTATAAATCGCTAAAAGTTCCCCATTTCTAAGTAATTTACTGTCAAGAAAATAAAAAGGTAATATCTTAGAGGTAATACCTAAAAAACAGAGTACAAAATATTATTCAGAAACCAAATGGGAAAGAAAAAAGTCTGCCGACGAAAATTAAATATGGCAGATTCCAATTCAAGATGGCGGCATTTCCCCAGCCGGGACGTCGCGGGACTCGACTGAATCATGTTCAACACCATATAAACTTCAACTTCACCAAATTTTAACTTTTTATTCCAAATTTCTTTAATACCCCTATTTTCGGTACAAATTGACTATACTAGATCGAATTTGTAACAAATCTTGATCGATTTATTCTTTTCAACTTAAGTGCCATCTCATTTCTAAAGACCCGGATGGCGAATATTCTAAGTCGCAGGCTGTTTCAAAATCATTTTGCAATGGAGCTTTTGCAAGGCAATATGAAAAAAAGAGAGATCGACAAACATTTACCAAAGACCGTAAGAAGCTCAGTTATGAGGCTGACAGGTACTCTTCGGGAGGATGTATCAGAACCACAGCCTGGCTAAAAAGTTAATTATAAATTTTAAAATTGCAAAAGACGGAAAACCAGATTTTTTTGCAAAGTTTCTAAGAATTGGCTGTGTTTAGCTAACGTAACAGTTTGTTGTCGCGATTGTTTTGAGGAAATGGTGGTCCAACATTGAACCACTACAGTTTGTGTCACCGCCTATTTAATTCCCTTGTGTGTTTGAGTATCCTGTAACATATATTTTTTAATAAAAATGTGTTAGATCTAATTAACTATTTTTTTCACTCATTTAAAAAAAAATTAATAAATTACAAGGCATTTTTTAGCCCTGAATAACATATAGAAAAACTAGTTTTAATAAGACAATATTTTGTAAATTATATCAAATGTGGTTTAGAAATTATTATTTTAATAGGATATTGTCATAAAAAAAAGGTTTGTATACATTTTTGTTACTTTAATTATGGTCCTCACAGGCCCCACCCGACCGAATGTGGTACACATCAGCCACCCGACTACCGGAGGGTTAAGTCATTGATAAGTCAGGTCCTGCGGTGTTTGCTTTTTTTTTAGAAGACAGCTTCTTCAGTCTTTTCTGCGTTAAACTTGACATTGTCCTCCTCACCTCATTCCACTATGACGTTCATTCCCCATTGATGGCAACAATCTGATTTGCGCTGGTTGCGTTGGGAAAGAGCAGCGGTCCTTGGAATTCGCGACATGAATGAGGATATAAGAGTGCTGTCGTCTGGTCTGCAAAGCTATAAATAGAATTGTTTGCCTTATCTAAGAGATCGTTGATAGAGAGCAGGAACAGTGTAAGATATAATATACACTGTTGAGGAACTCCGGCATTGATTTTAAATTCCTCCGAGACATGTCCATCAATAGCAACTCGGACGCTTCGGTCTCTTAAGAAATTGTTATAAAATTCTTGAATCCAAGGTTTGTGGCCCTCAATATGTGAGGGCCCCGGGGCTTGGGCCCTGGTTACCACGCCTTGAATCCGGCCCTGCTCATCAGCAAGTTCAGAGGTATTTTGATTCCTAAAGCAGACATCTTTCCAAAGAAAAGAAAGATAAAACTCGCAAAGATCACGCCACTTTGCAGATTTATATTACCAAACCTTTCGGGGTACCTGTGGCTCCTGTGTTTTGATAGCAAGTTCACAGGTTGCGGAGATAAGATAGTGATCTGATAAGCCCTACGGAGGTTGGATGGTTACGGTGTAGAGATCAGTATTCTTCTTCTTCTTCTTTCTCAGCCTTGATTTGTCCACTCCTGGACATAGGCCTCTCCATTGATTCTCCATGCCTGCCGATCCTGGGCCAATCTGATACAGATTTTACCCGCCTTGAGGACTGCCGACGCTTCTTGTAGTTCGTCTTGGTCTCCATCTTACAACCCTGGATGTCCATCTGTCCATATCCTGTCGTGCGACGTATCCCGCCCATTGCCATTTCAGTCTTGCGGTCCTTTCCATGACATCTGTGATCTTTGTTCTTCATCTTATCTCTGTGTTAGTTATTTTGTCTCGCAAGCATATACCAACCTATTTTGTGTAATGGCCATTGTTTCCATTCCATACGTTGCTACGTGGACGATGCAGCTGTCAAAGACTTTTCTCTTTAGATTGATTGGAACTTCCTTATTTGTTAGTATATGTCGTAAGTTGCCAAGGCTGCCCACGTCAGACCGATTCTTCTCTTGATCTCGAGAGATTGATTTTCTTTGCCTAGCCTAATGGTATGTCCCAGATATACGTATTCATTGACAGATTCTATTTGATGATTCTTTATGTTAATTATATCATCGCTTTTGCTTATAATCTTTGTTTTGTTATAGTTCATATTTAGGCCAATCTCCTGCGAAGCGTTGTTGAGTTGTTCCATCATAATTTTTAGTTCATTTAAGTCACTGCTTAATAGGATAATATCATCGGCGAATCGGACATGGTTTAAGTAGCTGCTGTCTATATTTAGCCCGAATTTGTGCCAGTCAAGCCTCCTAAATACGTCCTCCAGGGCCAGAGTAAAGAGTTTGGGCGATATGACATCGCGTCTGTTTCCAGGTCATCATCGATTTGGACATGAATTGTGGAGTTTTTGTATATGTGCTTGATTATCATAGAGTATCTGGAGTCAATCCGTGTATTGTCTAAACCTGCCATAAAGTTTCTATCGAGTCGAACGCTTTTTGATAGTCTATGAAGGCCACGTGTAGTGGGACGTTGTATTCGGTACATTTTTCGATAACCGTTCTAACTGTCTGAATGTGATCCATTGTACTGTAGCCCTTTCGAAAGCCTGCCTGTTCGCATGGTTGGTAGGAGTCCAATTTTTGTGTCAGTCTGTTTGTTATTATTCTTGAGAAGAGTTTGTATATGTGCGATAAAAGAATGATAGGACGGTAGTTTTCAATATTTGTATTGTCTCCTTTTTTAAACAATATAACCACTTCTGCATTTTTCCAGTGATTCGAAATTCTTCCTTCTATTAGACATTGATTTAAGAGTATCTTTAGTGCCTTCCATCTTTATCATTTCGCTTGTGATACGGTCTTCTCCAGGGGATTTTTTGTTTTTCATTTTATTTAATGCTCCTCTAATTTCATCCTTTGTTATCTCCGGCAGTTCTTCTGATCCTACGTTTGTGATTCTTCCCGATGGAATTTGGTAATTTGGCATTGCCTTGATGAGTACAGTTTTTGGTAGAATTTCTGAATTTCCTTCGCTATATCCTTTCTGTTTGTAATTATCATACCCTTGTCATCTTTTATCTTCAATATTCTAGTTTTCCCCTTGATAGCCTAGAGCGCAGTACTTTCATGCCTCTATTTTCTTCAATAGTTTTGTTTATTTGTTTTGTGTTATACGTTCTTATATCTCTTTTAATCTTCTTCTTAGTTTGTTTGTTGATCTTCTTATATTCATTGGTGTCCTTATTGCATTTTCTCCTTTGTTCCATTGTTTTGATCGTATCCTGACTGAGCTTTGATTCTTTGTGTCTGGCTTGTGAGCAGATCCTTTTTGTAGCTATTTGTATACTCTTGTGTTATTTTTTCTGTCATCGTGTCTATATCTTGTACTTCCATGTTTCGTAATCTTTTGCTTAGTTCTTCTGGCTTGAATCAATTTATTTCTTTCCAACCGCAGTCTAAACACGAACCTACCCCTTAGAGCTCTATGATCGCTACCTGTATTTAAGCGGTTCAGGACACTAATATCTTGGCATATGTTTCGATTGTTCGCGAGGATGTAGTCTATTTTATTTTTAGTTTTGCCGTCTGGGCTCTTACATGTCCATTTTCGCCGTATTGGTATTTTGTAGAGTGTGTTCACACAGAACATCTTTTGACAGCTACAGAAATGTTCCAGCATGTCGCCTCTGTGGTTTCTTATGCCCAGACCAAAGTTTCCGATGTATTCACAAGTATCCACTGACCTTTTTTGTCCAGTTTTCGAGTTGAAGTCCCCGGTGACAATTTTATAGTGCGAGTTTTCTTGGTGTTGTGCAGTTGCTATATCCATATCCTCGTCTTCTGCGGCAGATGTTTTGGGGCATACGTGTGCACGATTTCTATACTATATCGATCGTTGAGTTTGATTTTTTTTTATGGCAGTGGCACACACACTATGGCGCTCGACGAGCGGTGTGTGTGCGAAGATGTTGATTGACACGGTTCTTGAATATTTGTAGGTCGTAATTAGTGGGAAACAGATGTCCTGGAAGTGAGTTCCACAGTGATGCAGTGCGCCAGACAAAGGAGTTCTGGTAAAGCGATGTTCTAGGTGTTTCTAGTTGTACGACGAACTGGTGCGCTCCTGCCGTCTGTCGGGACTGTCTGACAGGAGTTGCCAGGGGCGGGATTATGCGGGCCAAATCCTGGGAACATCTGCCGTGAAAGTATCTGTAAAACAGAGACATCTCAGCCACATGTCTGCGATGTTCCAGACTATCCAGATTCCCGATCAACTCCGGATCGCCGACGAGACGCACAGCCCTCTTCTGAATGGAATCCAGCAGCTTTAGGGTATGCTTTGGTGCGGCACCCCAGATATGTGAGCAATATTCTGAGCACGGTCTTATTTGCGCTTTGTACAGCAAGAGCAACTGCTGCGGTGTATAGAGTTTTTTGTTGTGAAATAGCGCACCAAGCTTCTGGGAGGCTGATTTTGCGATGTTAGCAACATGGTCATGCCATGACATATTGCTGTTGACCGAGACACCCAGCAGCCCGATTGACGAGGATGAAGGAATGGTCGATCCTGCCATAATGATGTCAGGGCCCGCTGTATTGGTATTAGTAAACGTTGCTGCTTAGGTCTTTGCTGCATTGAACTGGACCAAATTTCGGTCGCCCCAGGTTTGAACTTTCTCCAGGTCTTGATTAATTGCTGTAATCTGCTCCTGTCTGCGGTGATGAGTCTCAGTCGCTGGTAAGGGTTTTTCTGATCTAAAGTGGGAGACAAGGGTACTGTCATCTGCAAAACTGTAAACAGGATTATTCGTTTCGATCAGCAGGTCATTAATATAGATGAGGAACAGAGTTGGTGAAAGTATTGCGCCCTGAGGCACGCCCGCGTTGATGGTGAATGTGTCCGAGATGTGTCCATCGACTGCAACGTGTAGGGATCGGTTCTTAAGGAAACTGACCAGCCAGCTGCAGAGAGAGGCGGGCAGTCCCAAGGACGGCAGTTTGTTGAATAGTCCGTCATGCCAAACTCTGTCGAATGCCTTTGAAATATCCAACGCAATCGCTCGAGACTCTCCGTAGTTTTCAATTGCCCTACTCCATATATGAGTGACATAGGCCAATATATCTCCTGTCGATCTCTCTTTGCGAAAGCCGTATTGATTATCGCTGATTATTCTGTTGCTCTCGAGGTACTTGAGTAGTTGCTGGTTGACTACACGTTCCATGACATTGGAGATTATGGAAGCAAGGCAATTGGGCGATAGTTTGAGGGCGTGGTTTTCTTGCCCTTTTTTGGAACAGGTTGCACTCGAGCGACCTTCCAAGAGGATGGGTAAATCCTTTTTCTGTAAGAAAGAGCAAAAAAGCCTGGAAAAAACGGGTGTTAGTTCGTTGGCGCAGTTCTTTAGCACGATGGCAGGTATTCCGTCCGGTCCCGATGCCTTTTGCGTAACTAGTTCTTTAAGGATTTTGCGAATATCACGGTGAGAAAACTTGACTTCTGCCATGGTAGTGTTGATGTTCGGTATAGTGGGGAGAGTCCTGCCTTGGGGCACGTCTAAGGTAGAGTGCGATGAAAACATTTTGGCGAGCTTGTTTGCTTTTTCTTTGGCTGTAGCCGCCGCCGTGATGCCACGTTTGTCCGTCAAAGGTGGGAGAGACGTTTTTGTAAAGTTGTTACTTACTGCCTTTGCTACCGACCAGAAATTCCTGGAACCACTGGGGAATTGCAAAAGTTTATTCCTGATCCTTTGATTGTGTTTGTCCTTAGTTTCGTCGATCACACGCTTGCACTCGTTTCTCGCTTCGATAAAATAATTGCGATTTTCAGCGGTCTGATTTTGCTGCCAGTACTTATAGGCTTGCTGTTTCCTTCCTACAGCTCTTTCGCATCTTTTGTCGAACCAGGGCTTTCCTTTTGATGGTAACTTGATGGAATTTGGGATGTATGCTTCCATTCCTGAGGATATTACTTGCATGATCTCTTCGCAGCAGTCTGACGGGTCGTCAGTGGCAAAGCAGACGTCGATCCAAGGAAAATCTAGGTAGAACTGCCTTAGATCGTCCCAGTTTGCAGAATTGTAATGCCAGATTTTGCGAGGCAATGGTGGATCCTTCTGTATGGGTGGCAATTCACAAACCGTTGTAATAAGTTTGTGGTCGGAGGTACCTAATGGCGGACCAACTGTAACCTTGTACTGGTCAGGATTGGTGGTCAGAAAAAGATCCAGGAGGCCGGCGAATTCGCCCCTCTCTGAGATTCGAGTTGGTTTGTCTACAAGTTGAGTAAGCCCGCAGCTGATGGCAAATGCTTCAGCTTCTCTACCTTCGTTGTCGGTCTTGTTGTGATGTTTGAGCCAGTTGGTGTTGTGGTCATTGAAGTCTCCCAGAACTATTATTTCTGAATTGGGGTGATCGACCTGTATTGAGTCAAAAGTGGTAGCTAGTGTTGAGAAAAAGCTTTGGTAGGCTCTATCGCTCGGAGGGCGATAGAGACAACATATAAACTTGGTTAATCCCTTGGCGGTGAACTTGCGCCACATGACGTCAAGGTTGTTCGGTTCGAGTGTTTCCTCGCGGTGACATGAAAGGTCGCTTCGGACAAAAAGGCATATTCCGAACTTATATCTAAATCGGGTATGTAAGTCAGTATATATGGCCCTGTCCGAAATAGAGGTGCATTTAGTGATGAGGTGTGAGTGATTCTTGTTTATTAGAAATGCTACGCCTCCCTTTTTATCATTCTTATCTGAGTTTTTCTGGTATAGTATGTGACAAGATTTTAAAGTTGTCAGTTTTTCTCCTGGAAGTCGGGTTTCACATATCCCAATTACATCCCATTTGATGGTTTCACGTTCTTTCTCTAATTCTACCAGGTTTATTGGAGGTAGTTGGCCATTTCTCTACCTCGCTGGCCGTTGTATGTTGGTAGAGGGGAGATGGAAGTTACTTTTCTTAACTACCGTTTCTACGGTTATACCGCCATTACTCGGTCGCCAGAGCCTCGTCAGTTGTGTAGCAGGGTGTACCAGTATTAGTTGTTAAGAATAGATCCAGGAGGCTAGCAAAGTCTCTTGACGCGGATTCTGACAGATTCGTCAACTGAGTAAGCCCGTGACTTATAGCAAAAATCTCGGCTTCTCATCTTTCATCGTCGTTTTTACTGGAGTGTGTCAACCAGTCGATGTTATGTAGGTTGAAGTCTCCTACTATCATAATTTCTGCCGTTGGATAGTTGATCTGCAGAAAATCAATTTGATTGTCAATATCTGAGAAAGGCCGTTTATATTGGTATTCGCTAGGTAGTCTATACTCTATACAAGCAACAAATGCATTTGGTTGCTCCATCTGTATTTAATTTGAACCATATGACATCGAAGTCCTTAGGTTCGTATATGTTGAGGTTGAGAATGACCAGAACTAATATGGAAATATTTCTTTATTTTGCCATATTCTTCATTTTAAGTGGATCTTATTTTTATTATTATTATTATTGTTATTTTTATTTAGGGATTTACATTAGCTTGGTTTTTACACCTGCTATTTAGAAAAGAATTCGGTTTACACCAAGTATTCTTTTCTTTAATTCAAAAAATTCCTGACGATACGTGTTGTATTTAAGATAACAGCTTTCTGGAGCGATGTACACACTCTCATTTATATTGATGGTTTTGAGGCTTTGATGCAGGGCTTTAGGTATTATTCCCGTGGCGGACAGCACAATTGGTATTATCTCTACCTTTTCAAGATGCCACATTCTCTTCACTTCATCACTCAACTCTTGATATATCCTTTTCTTATCACTTATTGTGCTATCAATATTATGTGTGTTGGGGATCGCCACGTCTATCAGATAGGCTATGTTTCTATGTTTAACTCGCCATACAATGTCCGGTCTATTGTTGTGAATCGTCTTATCTGTTAGTATGGATCTATCATAATATAAAGTATGTTTCTGTGATTCTAGGACTGCAATGCAGGTGGATAATACTTGTAATATGGTACTTTTTCGTCTTTTAGTTTCAGGTTGGAACACAGACTTTGATGGATTATAGCTCCTACATGATTATGCCGATGGAGATAATCGTTTTGTGCAAGACTGCTGCACGCGGCTCTAATATGCTGGATTGTTTCCGATTTCTCTCGACATTTCCGACATCTATCATCCCGTACTTCTGGATCTTTCACAATATATTTCAAGTAGTTTCGTGTTTTCACAACCTGGTCCTGAATGGCAATCATACAACCCTCTGTTTCAGGAAAGAGTTGCCCATGCTTCAACCATGCGTTCGACGCTATTTTATCGACATTGATGTGGTCCAAGTCATACGGGTGGCTTCCATGGAGAGTCCTACTTCGCCACTCCTCCAATTTACTGACCAAACTTCTAAGGTTGGTTTTCTTGGTCAGCTAAGTTTAGTGGTGTGAAGTTTTTGTCGGCTTGGCATAGTCTTTCATGCAATAGCGAGGTGTTTTGGTTTTGATGAAAGTAAGTTCGGAGTAGGCTTATTTGCTTGTTGCGTAGGTTCTTTATATCTGTGAGTCCTCTTCCTCCCTCATTTCTCGGTAGGTTGATTTTTAGCGTGCTAGATTTTGGGTGCAGCTTCCTTTCTTTTGTCAACTCTACTCTCCGTTCGACATACTTCCGTATTCTCATCATGTATTCCTTTGTGAGGGCCTCTTTAATTTCTGTGTGTTTAATATTTCTTGTCTGCGCATATTTGTACACATCTTTATCACTCATAGCTTCTATAAGTTCTCCGGTATTGAGTATTACGCCACTATTTTCCAGTTTCCCTCTCTTTAGATTAATGACTTTACATTTGTCCAGTCCAAATTTCATCTCTTTCCTTGGAGAACTGTTCAACTAATAGGATAAGTTCACTCAGCTTCTCGTGTGATGGTGCATAAAGCTTCAGATCATCCATATATATTTGGTGAGATATGGTATGGTTGTTCCTGTCTGAGTTGATGTTATATCCGATTCCAGTTCTGGTTAGTAGTTTGGACAAAGGATTCAAGGCTAGGCAGAACTAGATTGGGCTTAGCGAGTCGCCCTATAATAATAATAATAATAATAATTATTATTATTATCATTATGATTTAGCATTACGGCATTCGCACTCTCTAAGGGGAACATTCACTTATCCGAGATATCCCGGATATCAACAGGATTAAGCTCTGAGGAACCCCTTTCCATGTTATCGGGTCCTTGGTGGTATCTACGGATTTCCTTCAAATTTTTGGACGGTACGGGCTGTTGCGAGAAGTACTGCTTCCTGCATCAATTTGAAAAGATGTTCGCTCAATCCGAGTTCCTTGATGTTTATACACAATGATTGGCACCGTTCTTACTCTCTACATTCCCCATTGTTGCCGGATTTTCTCTTGTAAATCTCGATATTTGGCGATCTTTTTTGCGCTCTACTTTATGTAGTAACCTTTAACTGCGTCATAGCTTTAGCCGCCACTGATCAAGTGTTTTGTGCAGCGATCACTGACTACCAACTGTGTAACTACACCAATGATTCTATCGGACTATCCTATCTCAGGCTCCTACCCGACCTGATTATCGACGGGAATGATGAGATTCTGCATTTACTAGTATATGTATAGTATTTCTTTAAAAATATTGAACAACAAAGTTTTATAAATGACACTAATAACAATTTTATTTTTGAAATAACGAAAACCGAGTATTTAAAAATATTAAGATTTACTAAGATTATACTGTCATATTAAGTTAATATTTGGTTTAGGTTGCCAAATCTGCAGCCTTGTTACAAGCATGGCTCAAATTTGAAAGATAGTTATTTTCGAAAACCCGTTTTTCTGTTGTTATATTATGGCATGAGCTATATGAACATTATGTTTAATTTTACAATTTCGTGAGATTGCTTATACTTTCCGGTCCATCTTCTCATATAAAACAATTTACTGCTGTATGAAAATAAATTGTAAAACGTTACAGGTTAGTTTGGGTTGGAGTAATTTTAAATATTAACTGTATTTACATTTAGGTGCGTCAAGTTGGTCCCCCACATTCGAATTTATACCTGAAAAATTGATAACCACTTACTGTGCTCAAAATATGCTTTACTGTGCCGATGATATTTTCAATTGTGTCGTTTCGATTCGATACCAAAGTTGTAGGACAAAAAGAGGTGGGGGGCTAACTTGACGCACAGCCCCCCCCCCCCCAATATTTTGGAAATTAGATCATACAAAAATGACTTGTGATTTAATCGGCAGTGTGCTTAACTGTGCTGGCGTAGATTTCTCTAAAAATTTCAATTTTCGGCCATTTTCTGATAAAACCCTAATGGGGGGCTAACGCGACGCTCAGCCCCCCCAAAATTTTGGAAATCGGATCAAACAAAATGGATTATTATTGATATTTTGAACTGTGCCGTTTTGACATCAAAGTTATAGGGAAAAAAGATGAGGGGCGAGTTGGGAGGGCAACTACATTCGTATTTAATGTGAAAAATGTGTAACCTCTTACCGTGCTCAAAGTGTGCTTTACTGTGCCGATGATAATTTGAACTGTGCCGTTTCGATACCAATGTTACAGGGAAAAATAGAGGGGGGCTAACCTGACGCTTAGCCCGCCAAAATTTTGGAAATCAGATCATACAAAAATGAATTAATTTAATTGTAATTGTAATGTAATTTAATCGGCAGTGTGCTGAACGGTGCTGGAATAAGTTTTTCTTAAAATTTAATATTTCGGCCATTTTCTGATAAAAATCTAATAGGGGGGTTAGAGCTTGACGCTCGGCCACCCCAAAATCTATGGAATCAGATGGATGGAATGGATTGTGATTTAATATGTTGTAGTTTGCTTTACTGTGCCGATGATAGTTTGAACTGTGAAAACATTGGAATTTTAAATAGAACATTCTTTTTATTTTTCAATATTCTGATTCTGCTTAAAAAGACATGCAATTTGATGTATAACTTGAACACTTAAGTTCAACTTATTTTAAGATATTAACAATTGAAAATCGTCCTTTTGCCTAATTTAGGAGGCTGAAAATGAAAACTGTTGGTGATAGAGAAGTGAAATTTTCACATTCCTATGATTCCTCTCTTAACTTTTTAAAAGTATACTTCATACTTCAAGTACTGTCACCTGTCACTTTTTTTGACAGATTTGGACATAGTCAAAATGTATGCCATTCGATAGCATTTTAAAACTTAAGATATCTTGTATCTTGAACCATTTTCATTTTATAGCCTCCTAATATCATCTGCACGGTTAAGCATACTGCTGATTAAATCACAGTGTTTTTTTGTATGATCTTATTTCCAACTTTTGTTTTATGGGGGGGGGGGGCGGTTGCTGAGCGGCAAGTTAGCCGCCCATTAGGTTTTTATCAGAAAATGGCCGAAAATTGAAATTTTGAGAAAAACGTATTCCAGAACACTGCCAATTAAAGCACAATTCATTTTTGTATGCTCTGATTTCCAAAATATTTGGGAGGCTGAGCGTCAAGTTAGCCCCACATCTATTTTTCCCTGAAACTTTGGTATCGAAAAGGCACAGTTCATAATACCATTGGCACAGTGCACACTTTTAGCACAGTAAGCAGTTACAAAATTTTCAGGAAATTCGAATGTGGGGGACCAACTAGGTTTTTATCAGAAAAGGGCCGAAAATTTAAATTTTGAGAAAAACCTAATCCAGCACAGTTCAGCACACTGCCGATTAAATCATAATTAATTTTTGTATGATATGATTTCCGAAATATTGGGAGGGCTGAGCCATCTTATTTTTCCCTATAACTTTGGTATCAAAGCACACTTTGAGCACAGTAAGTGGTTACAAATTTTTCAGGAAATTCGAATGTGGGGGGGGGGGGCATCTTGACGCATCCCTTACATTTGAATATTCCATCTTCAAAAATCATGCAGTATCTAATCTAATTGAAAAGTGCGTATTATTACTAAACTTATATACCTATTCAAAAAAAGTTCTTAAACTGTTTAATTATGCATTTCAATTAAAATTAAGCTTGCATACAAAATAATTTACCTTTAATAGCTAAGCGGGCCTCATTAATAATCTCTGCGCTCGTCTTCCTCGAGCAAGTCTCGTGATATGTTGTGGCAAAGTTGTTAACATTCTTCGTCTTGGGAAGAAAATTTTTAAATTCCATCGCCCTTGATAATGCACTTACGTTTTAACATTTTATCGTACGCTCATAACACGCTGAATTTCACTTCAATCTGATCTTCAATTTTGATACGAATTTAAGCTACACACTTCTAGGAAATACGGGCGATTTTATGGTAATTTCCAGCCCTCACTAGCAAATGGAAAGATACAGTGTAAGTATTGATTATTTCAGGAAAATTTTATTTAGTGAGCATGACATGCAAACCGACAACGCGCTCTCAACAATCGATTTTGTGGATTGAGCTACGTATTATTAAAATTCAAGTAGAACAATCTAATTTAATGTCACCGACATCAGACAAATGTTATTGTCAATATTTATTACATCAATTTACCTTACTATACTGACCTGTATTCCTATTTTATTATTATCAGGTCAGGTAAAAATAATTTTTATTGAATATATATTTATCTACGACAATGCGGAATATATCCTAAAATGAAGCCAACATTCGCTCATAAATATAATAATGAACATGGTAAATCGACTGTATAAGAATTTAATATAGTCCCAAAACCTAGGTTTGACTTAATTTTGTGTAATGTTATTAGATTATCATTTAAATAGATCATTTTACCTAAAATTATTTAGGGCAAATGCTTTGTAAATATAAAAAAATTAAAAATTATTTCAAATCATTATTGGGACTATATTAAATAATTACCCCGGCAACAGTTGGATATAGCCCCATTATAGAAACTCCCGATTTTTTACATTTCTAGATATTCTGATGCATTAAAAAAATAAATTTGAAAGAAAATAAATTGGTGGAGACAAGTTTTTTGTATATTTCTCATAATTTTGGGTAATTATTATAATTGTGATTATGCAATAGGGATAATAACTGGATATAAACCCATCAAAAAAAATTAAAGTTTTTTAAACAAATATACATCTCTCTCTCTCTCTCTCTTTCTCTCTCTCTCTCTCTCTCTCTCTCTCTCGACAATCTGCAATATAGGGGAGACCGGGGCAAGAATATCGCCCGTCCTATGTCCTTTACTATAGGTATTCTTGAAAATATATGTAGAAAATTTCATGATGATCGGTTAGCAGTTAAAGCGTGGAAAATAAGATTAAATCTAACCGTAAAAATCAACGCGAGCAAAGCCGCGGGTAAAAGCTGAGTGTCCTATGTCCTCTTCTATACTCTTCAAAATATCTGTACAAAATTTCATGATATCTTACTTTTTAATGATCTTTGACAGTTATTTAAGCACATTAACGCGAGCGAAGCCGCGAGTAAAAACTGTCCTATGTCCTTTACTATACCCTTGAAAATATTTGTAAAAAATTTCATGATGATGGGTTGAATAGTTTACATGTGGAAAAATGGATTAAAAAGTAACCGTAAAAATTAATGCGAGAGAAGCCGCGGGTAAAAACTGAGGCTGTTCTATGTCCTTTACTATACTCTTGAAAATATCTGTACAAATTTTCATGGTGATCGGTTGAGTAGTTTCCCATTCATAACATTAGTTAGGAAGTAATTTACCATAATTTTGTTTCAGATCTCAGCAATGGTCAAGAATTATGTAAGGCGGACAGACAGTCATGGAGTATAGAAAGAATGGAAGCAGCAATCCAAGCTGTTCGTGGGGATTCTTGTAAGAAAACAGCAGCCAGGGATTTTGATGTAGGTACCTATTATGACACTGAAACACCGCTTGAAAAATCCAGATATATCTCCTGAAAAGGGATTAGGACGTTTTGACTGTGTGTTTCATGAACTGCAAGAAGCCGAACTGGTAAGCCACATTCTTGATATGGAAACCCGCATGTATGGGATGATAACCCGTGATGCTTGTTGTTTAGCTTTCCAAATAGCAGAACAGAATTAATCAATTATTCATTCTCGAAAACCAAACGAGTCGCTGGACAAGACTGATTTATAGCCTTTAAAAGGAGACACCCAGAACTAACTATTAGGAGTCCGGAAGCAACTTCAGTAGTTCGGGCCCGGCCGGCGTTTAATAAACCAGTGGTTACACAACTCTACAAACTTGTAAAGGCAGAAGCGGTTGAAAACGATATTCCAGCGCATCGCATTTTTAATGTCGATGAAACTTCTTTAAATACGGTTCCACGAAGGAATTCTAAAGTGGTTGATGAAGCTTATTTAAATGCTTGCATTCCAGAAAACTCCATAAAAGGTTTTCGAAACACTGGCATATTTCCTTATAATGATAACCTTTTCACAGATCTTGATTTCGCGGCAGTTGAAGTTACTAATATTAATCAACCCGTTATGGCTCCTGTTCCAGAAAAAGAACTAGTTCAAGACTTGGCAACCCAAGATAATAACCTAGAACCCATTCCCAGTACAAGTAGCGCTTGCACTCCAGAACCTAATAAAATCATTCTGCAACCTTGCCAAGATTCAAGCAAATTTGGCGTAGAAGGCCCATCAAAAGCTTCAGTATCTAGCCCTGTTAACATACATAAATCACATTCAGAACTTCAGAGTTTCAGAAATAACTTTCCCGTAGAAAGCTCTTCCTTCATACGACCTATTCCAAAAATGTCTGGTCCTAGGAAAATTATCACAAGAAAAACAGGAAAATCTGCTATTACAACATGCAGCCCTTATAAAAATGAATTAGAAGAAGATCTTAAGAAAAAATAACAAGCTGACGTAATGAAGAAAAAAAGAAAGAAAAATAAAGAGCAAAAGCAAATTCGAGCCAACGAGCAAGCCACAGAGAAATCAAAGCGCTTACCTTCCTCAAATAATGCACCAGAAAATGATAATGTTTCGACATCCAGCCAGCTCATCAGAGGAAGATAACGACATGCAGTGTATGGTTTGTGGTGAAAAATATGCAACCTCATTTAATGAAGGATGGATCTGGTGTTCCTCCTAGACCCATGACGCCTGCGCCTGTATCGACGACAATTACATATTTGATGTTAATTGCAAAACTAGTTATTATATTCCATGAAAAAAAATAAGTTAATTAAATTTTATATTAACTTTGTACGTTTATGCAAACGGAGCAAAATGCTTTTTTTTTATTTTGTGATACCTATTTGCGTTTCATTTAGTTTTCTTTTATCAAACTTGCTACTCGAGGCAACATGATTAGTGGGGCAAAATAAGTACTTTTAGGTTTTCACAGTTTTATATTTTTAGAGTGTTATATAGTTTTTTTCTCAATAAAATTTTTAGAAAATGACTAAACTCTCACTGGATGTGACATTTATTCGGGCGATCTTCTTGCTCCGCTCTCTCTCTCTCTCTCTCTCTCTGTCTCTCTCTGTCTCTCTCTCTCTCTCTCTCTGTCTCTCTCTCTCTCTCTCTCTGTCTCTCTCTCCCCCTCTCCCCCTCT
>MU186325.1:23955-34717 GCA_016904865.1 Pissodes strobi | reverse complement strand
TAAAACACAACCTTGACGAACTCCTTTCTTTGTTGTAGTTTGACCAGACATGTTACCGTCAATTCTTACTCGAGCTGTGTTGGACTCACAGAGCTGTTGTATAAGAAATATCAGGTGGTCAGGAACTCCCATGGAGAGAAGAATTTTCCATATTTTAGGCCACTTTACGTTGTCAAAGGCCTTAGAGTAGTCCACAAAGCAGATATAGACTGGGAAGTAATGCTCCCTAGCTTTCTCAACAATTTGCCTCAAGTTCAAGATTTGTTCTCTTGTACCACGTCCCTTTACGAAACCTGCCTGCTCTGGAGATATTTGGCAGCTAATACAAACCCTCTAAACGAGATTGCAGAATATATAACATAACCTTGCTTGAATGTGAGATCAATGGGAGTAGACGATAATTGCCTGGGTTTTTCGGAGATCCTTTTTTATGTAGCGGAACAAAGATTGAAGTGCTCCATTCATCTGGCCAGACACCGGAGGACCCAATTTTCTGACAAATACGATGTAAAAAATGTAGACCGTCATCATCTAAGCACTTCAAAGTTTCGTCTGAAAGCGCATCAATGCCGGTAGCTTTACCGGTTTTTAGTTTCCTAACGGCCTGTTCGACTTCCGAGAAAAGAATATCCGGCTCACGCTCGTAATTTAAAAAACATCGGAATAGAGGTTTTCATAATATGTGCGCCACACCTCAATAATCTCGTCCAAGCTAGTGATAAGATGTCCATCGGTGTTCTCAACTGACCAAGTTTTGGGTTTAAAGCCCGATTGAGACATTTTATATTTAGGAACATCTCTTGTGTTGGCGTGGGCTTGTATTTGCCTGCAGAGTTCTTGAAGAGAGGAGTTGTTATCTTGGCGCCTGAGTCTTTGGATTTCACGTGTTAATTGTCTAGACCGATCTTGCTATGCGTCAGAATCCAGATCTGAGATCTTAAGCTCTCTACGTTCTTCAATAACGGATAATGTATGGGTGGTAATCCATGGCTGTTTATGTTGTTTGCTGCGTTTTGGTTGAGTTGTTTGGGCAGCTTGTGTAAGAATACTCTTAAACACTCTAACCACATATTATTGGAAGAAGATTCATCCGTCATCGAGGCACTGTGAAAAATCTGAGAACATTTTGACCTAGAGGCAGGATCAACGATTTCCGTTGAAAGTTTCTGCTTACCTTCATTTGAGGCTGGAGTTCACAGAGAAGGAGTTGATGGTCCGAGTCATAATCGGAACCTGGTACAGTTTTACAAAGACTGATAGATGACTTCCACATTGTTCTATTAACTAAAATGTAATCGATTTGATTGCAATATCGCCCATCTGGTGAGACCCAAGTATACAAACGTCGGGGGTGTTGTGCAAAAAGGGTGTTGGCAATTGAGAAGTTGTTGTTAATACAAAATTGGAGCAGATGTTGGCCCTTTTCGTTTATTGGCACCAAGATCGAATTTACCAATATGTGCCTTAAGATGTTCATCATCTACTGTTTGATTAACTTTAGCGTTAACATCGCCAAAGACAGGAACCATCTCGCGATTTGATAGGGATGCGAGTGTAGATTCAAGATCGTGGTAAAATGATTCCACAGTGTCATCATCCGAGTTAGAAGTAGGTGCATATACCTGCATAATATTGACCGGTGTAGGGGTCGCAATGATGCGTAAAGTGATTATCCTCTCACTGACACACTTGTAACCGAGAATAGTTCTTACGTGACCTCTCGCCACCCACAAGCCAACACCATTGATGCTTTCGTTAGAATTACCCGAAAAGCAAATGAAATTGTCATTGTTGGAAGTGAAGTGTCCCGGACCCCTATATTGAGTCACACACAGACCAGCGATAGCAATATTACTTCTTATAAGCTCTTTTTCAAGAATATTGAGCTACCGGTCGCTTTAACACCTCTGACGTTCCATGTTGCCAGGCGATGTTTGCGGCGAGTCTTGAACGTGTCATCAGTAGTGAATTTCGCCCAAGAAGCCTGATGGTCGCACCTCTTGTGGCCGGTCACCAATTTCACACTGACCTCCCTGGACGAGGAACAGCGCCCATTTGCCAGTCGGAGAGCGAAGCCTTTCATCCGAGGTCTCGCTGTTGCTACCTATACTCATTTCAAGAGTTTCTCTTGAGATATCAATACAGATTCTTTAATGCAGTAGTCTTCCATATGCTTTCTGCATCCTCATACCGTTGACCAGATATCGGTTCATCCGCCTTTAGGGACGACTTCTCATCCCTAGGACAAGAGAGTGCCCTGAGATAAAGAGGAACAATTGGGGCATGGACTTGGAGGGTAAATTTTTATACATATTAAAAAAACATTAGGACGTAACCCGCGTCTTCTGCAATAGCTGCTGCTACTATTACCGTTTTAAAAAGTGTAATTCGTAAATGAATATAAAATTCACAAATTTTGTTTCCCATCGTTTTTCTTGGGAGTTTCGTGCTATAGCTATTTTAGAGTTTGACTGAATATACCTACCTAAAATCATTTTAAATTATAAAATGCTAAAATGTAGAAATTAATTTGAGAGAAATGTTGTACTCTATACACAGCGTTTAGTAGATCAATGCGTTAATTTAAATTTTACACTTAGATTAAATTTAATATAAAGCACTTTGCAATACAAGCTTTGGGAGTGTCTAAAATGCAATAAAAGAAATCGTTGAAATTTGCTCTAAAAGGCTAATTTGTCTTTATTAAACTGATGCTGACTTTTTTTTTCAGACATACCGTGACCTGAAGGATATTCCCAATGTACACTCGTAGATACCTGTATTCCTCAAATTTCGAAATAATATTATTTAGTGCTTCTAGATTCATAGGGATATATTTTTATGTTAAAATATATTATAAAAACAATCCTAGCTTTCTTTCATTTGTCTCCATCTCCTAATGAGAATAAAAAGTAAAAAATTAAATGAAGACAAAAATATTAGTTTTAAAATTCTTGACAAAATGGCGAAGGAAAATTATGTTTTAAAAGATTGTGTTCAAAATTCGCCAGGGGAAAATTCTAAGGTAGTTAAGATACTTACCGTATGATGAAAGGATTCAAGAAATAATGGATAATAACCTGTTTTGCTTCTTCTTCTCGAACTACTGGAGCAAACTGATCGAAATTTGAATTGAGTCGCACGAAATTACGATTTTTGAGAAGCTATGTTTTCGGAGTCTCCTAACTTGCAATAAAAGAAATCGTTGACATTTGCTCTAAAAGGCTAATTTGTCTTTATTAAACTGATGATGAATTTTTTTTCAGACATACCGTGACCTGAAGGACATTCCCGATGTACACTCGTAGATACCTGTATTCCTCAAAATTCGAAATAATATTATTTCGTGCTTCTAGATTCATAGTGATATATTTTTATGTTAAAAACACGTTTATATTTTTAATATATCATAAAAACAATCATAGCTTTATTTCATGTATGTCTCCATCTCCTAATGAGAATAAAAAGTAACATAATTAAATGAAGACAAAAATATTAATTTTAAAATTCTTGAGAAAATGGCGAAGTCAATTTATATTATAAATTCAAGAAATAATGAATAATCTATTTTGCTTCTTCTTTTCGAACTACTGGAGCAAACTGATCGAAAATTAAAGTGAGTTCCCCACGAAATTACGATTTTTGAGAAGCTATAAGTGTAATGAACGCCGATTTACCCTATTCCTTTTACTTACTTTGAATTCGGCCTTTTCTTCACCTGTTCATTATCTATAACCGCGTTCGCGGTACCAGTGTGTTGACACCCTATTTTGTCGTAAAATAATTCACCTATGCACTTGGGCAACCACCCATATTTCACTAGCTAGTTGAAAACCACTTTATGCCTCTTACCAGTACTTAGTTTATTCGCTTATTTTTTAATATGACCTCGTATCTACAGCGCCAGACAATCAGAACTGGCACATTAAAAGAAAATGACACTGCTATTATTAATTAGACACTGTGCATTTTTTCCAGTGTAGCAACTTTCCTAGAATATTATATTTTACTAGCCAGTCAACAATTATAGAATAATAAAATAATTTCAATCAGCGATATTCTTGTCCGCAGTGAATTAATTAAATGAAATACGAAGTATGATAATAGTAATTATTTAATGGGATACTCTTGTAATTATCGAATACTACAGCAAGAAATATTTCCCAATATACAGGCACTCTACGCCTCATTATTTTAATTAAACTTACTATCTAAATTTAGCACTGAATTGTTTTACTGAAATATTCATGAGTTTCTTGCCAACAGGCAACGATAAATGTTTCAAATATACAAGCAATCTACAAATTATGCGTTAAAACTAAATGTACTGTCTAACTCGAGCACTGAAATGTTTTACTGAAATACTCATGAATTTCTTGCCAACAGGCAACTATAAATGTTATCAAATATACAAGCACTTTACACATTATGACTTAAAATTAAACTTACGGTTTCTCTTTAATGTTAAGTCGGAACCTGCTACTGAAACCTTCATTGCTTCTGCTCGACCACTTTTACTCGACGGCTGACGAATTTCCAACAACGTTTCTTTACACTACTTTTTGAACCGACGACATGAGTTTACTTATTTACTTAGTTATTTCCACGAGCCCTTAAACTGAAAGGCACTACTTTCGGTTTGGTAACAACTAAGACCATATTAACGACTAGAAAATTAAGATTTTAAATTTTTAAACTTTTTAATTAAATTTTGGCATAGCGACCCGCTACAACTGATATTTCTTAGAAAATTTTGGTTTTGGCCATAACGACCTACTGCAACTGGATTTGAGAATAAGACTGATTTTTCTTCAATACGGTCATGGTGTTACAGCAGGATTTTTACGCATTTTGTCTCCCAGAAAAGCCTGGAATTTGAACACCTGCAGCGGTTCACATGTGTTGTTACGTCATTTGGCCTGATTTTGGCGAAAACACGATTCGAGTTCTAATTGGTTTTATTTTTCCATCTCTCTGAAGCTTTCGGTATTTCTCCATACTGAGCTTGAAATTTTAGTTAATACAGGAATTCTAAATGTTCGTTTTTCTTTCAGTTTAATTCGCTGGACTGGAAATTAGAACCGCCCTGACCAATGAGGTTTTTTTTAGAGCAAGGTTTGAGAAACCAGCGTAAGAATTTTGTTTGACCGCAAGTGATCCCTTTTTTAGTTCATTTTGTGCCGCGTTCTAATGCAGTCGAAAACAAATCTAAACTATAAGTCACCGCGATTTCAAATCGGTTCCCGAATCTTGTGTAGTTATTCACCTTATTGAAATATAAAATATTCCAATGGTAAGTGGCTTTATTAATATTTATTTTTTTATTTTGTATTGAACGAGTTTAAGTGCTTTTGGCTTACGCTTCCCTTTAGGTAAAATAATTATCCCTCATTTTCTTTTTGTTTCGGCCTTACTTCGTGAAAGTTAAACTTCAATTTGTTTATAATTTTTGGTAATTAAAATAAACTTATTATTTTATTTGCACGTTTTCTCCCTGGGTTTTGTTTCGAGACGTCATTTAATTTTTGAACGATTAAAATTAAATTAAAATTTTTATTTATTTTTGGTTTCAACAAATTGTTGAAGCAATTCTTAATATAAATCAAGTGTTGGCCCTTGATTCATCACATAAGGTTTGGAGTGTCCTAACTTGCAATAAAAGAAATCGTTGACATTTGCTCTAAAAGGCTAATTTGTCTTTATTAAACTGATGCTGACATATTTTGCAGACATACCGTGACCTGAAGGATATTCCCAATTTACACTCGTAGATACCTGTATTCCTCAAATTTCGAAATAATATTATTTCGTGCTTCTACATTCATAGTGATATATTTTTGTTAAAAACACGTTTATATTTTTAATATATTATAAAACAATCCTAGATTTCTTTCATTTATGTCTCCACCTCCTAATGAGAATAAAAAATTAAATGAAGACAAAAATATTAATTTTAAAATTCTTGACAAAATGGCGAAAGAAAATTATGTTATAAAGGATTGTGTTCAAAATTCGCCAGGGGGAAATTCTGAGGTAGTTAAGATAGCGTCTGATGGGAGGATTCAAGAAATAATGGATAATAGACTGTTTTGCTTCTTCTTCTCGAACTACTGAAGCGAACTGACCGAAAATTGAAGTGTCCCACGAAACTACGATTTTTGAGAAGCGATGTTTTGTAGTGTTTTAACTTGCAATAAAATCGTTGACATTTGCTCTAAACGGCTAATTTGTCTTTATTAAACTGAAGCTGACGTTTTTTTTCAGACATACCGTGACCTGAAGGATATTCCCAATGTACACTCGTAGATACCTGTATTCCTCAAATTTCGAAATAATATTATTTCGTGCTTCTAGATTCATAGTGATATATTTTTATGTTAAAAGCACGTTTATATTTTTAATATATTATAAAAACAATCCCAGCTTTCTTTAATTTATGTCTCCGTCTTCTAATGAGAATAAAACGTAAAAAAATAATTGAAGACAGAAATATTAATTTTAAAATTCTTGACAAAATGGCGAAGGAAAATTATGTTATAAAGGATTGCGTTCAAAATTCGCCCGGGGAAATTTTGAGGTAGTTAAGATACCGTATGATGGGAGGATTCAAGAAATAATGGATAACCTATTTTGCCCCTTCTTCTCGAACTACTGGAGCAAACACTGATCGAAAATTGAAGTGTCCCACCAAACTACGATATTTGAGAGGCTATGTTTTGGAGTGTTTTAACTTGCAATAAAATCGTTTACATTTGCTCTAAAAGGCTAATTTGTCGTTATTAAACTGATGCTGACTTTTTTTTATCAGACATACCGTGACCTGAAGGATATTCTCAATGTACACTCGTAGATACCTGTATTCCTCAAATTTCGAAATAACATTATTTCGTGCTTCTAGATTCATAGTGATATATTTTTATGTTAAAAGCACGTTTATATTTTTAATATATTATAAAAACAATCCTAGCTTTCTTTCATTTATGTCTCCATCTCCTAATGAGAATAAAAAGTAAAAAAATTAAATAAAGACAAAAATTTTAATTTTAAAATTCTTGACAAAATGGCGAAGGAAAATTATATTATAAAGGTTTGTGTTCAAAATTCGCTAGGAGGAAATTCTGAGGTAGTTAAGATACCGTATGATGGGAGGATTCAACAAATGATGGATAAAAACCTGTTTTGCTTCATCTTCTCGAACTACTGGAGCAAACACTGATCGAAAAATGAAGTGTCCCACGAAATGACGATTTTTGAGAAGCTATGTTTTGGAGTGTCCTAACTTGCAATAAAATCGTTGACATTTGCTCCAAAAGGCTAATTTGTCGTTATTAAACTGATGCTGAAATTTTTTTTCAGACATACCGCGACCTAATGGATATTCCCAATGGACACTCATAGATACCTGTATTCCTCAAATTTTGAAATAATATTATTGCGTGCTTCTAGATTCATAGTGATATATTTTTATGCTAAAAACACGTTTATATTTTTAATATATTATAAAAACAATCCTAGCTTTCTTTCATTTATGTCTCCATCTCCTAATGAGAATACAAAGTAAAAAATTAAATAAAGACAATATTAATTTTAAAATTCTTGACAAAATGGCGAAGGTAAATTATATTTTAAAGGATTGTGTTCAAAATTCGCAAGGAGGAAATTTTGAAGTAGTTAAGATAGCGTATGATAGGAAGATTCAAGAAATAAGGGATAATAACCTGTTTTGCTTCTTCTTCTCGAACTACTGGAGCACTCTGACCGAAAATTGAACTGAGTCCCACGAAATTACGATTTTTGGGAAGGTATAAGTTTTGGAGTGTCCTAACTTGCAATAAAAGGAATCGTTGACATTTGCTCTAAAAGGCTAATTTGTCTTTATTAAACTGATGCTGACTTTTTTTTTCAGACATACCGTGACCTGAGGATATATTTTTATGTTAAAAACACGTTTATATTCTTAATATATTATAAAAACAATCCCAGCTTTCTTTCTTTTATGTCTCAGTCTTCTAATGAAGAATAAAACGTAAAAAATTAAATGAAGACAAAAATATTAATTTTAAAATTCTTGACAAAATGGCGAAGGAAAATTATATTATATAGGATTGTTTTCAAAATTCGCCAGGGGAAATTTTGAGGTGTTAAGTATGATCGGAGGATTCAAGAAATAATGGATAACCTATTTTGCCTCTTCTTTTGGAACTACTGGAGCAAACACTGATCGAAAATTGAAGTGTCCCACAAAACTACGATTTTTGAGAAGCTGTTTTGGAGTGTTTTAACTTGCAATAAAATCGTTGACATTTGCTCTAAAAGGTTAATTTGTCCTTATTAAACTGATGCTGACTTTTTTTCCAGACATACCGTGACCTGAATGATATTCCCAATGTACACTCGTAGATACCTGTATTCCTCAAATTTCGAAATAAAATGATTTTGTGCTTCTAGTTTCATAGTGATATATTTTTATGTTAAAAGCACGTTTATATTTTTAATATATTATAAAACAATCCTAGCTTTCTTTCATTTATGTCTCCATCTCCTAATGAGAATAAAAAGTAAAAAATTAAATAAAGACAATATTAATTTTAAAATTCTTGACAAAATGGCGAAGGAAAATTATACTTTAAAGGATTGTGTTCAAAATTCGCAAGGAGGAAATTTTGAGGTAGTTAAGATAGCGTATGAAAGGAGGATTCAACAAATAAGGGATAATAACATGTTTTGCTTCTTCTTCTCGAACTACTGGAGCAAACTGACCGAAAATCGAAGTGAGTCCCACGAAATTACGATTTTTGAGAAGGTATAAGTTTTGGAGTGTCCTAACTTGCAATAAAAGAAGTCGTTGACATTTGCTCTAAAATGCTAATTTGTCTTTATTAAACTGAAGCTGACTTTTTTTTCAGACATACCGTGACCTGAAGGATATTCCCAATGTACACTCGTAGATACCTGTATTCCTCAAATTTCGAAATAATATTATTTCGTGCTTCTAGATTCATAGTGATATATTTGTATGTTAAAAGCACGTTTATATTTTTAATATATTATAAAAACAATCCCAGCTTTCTTTCATTTATGTCTCCGTCTTCTAATGAGAATAAAACGTAAAAAAATAATTGAAGACAGAAATATTAATTTTAAAATTCTTGACAAAATGGCGAAGGAAAATTATATTACAAAGGATTGCGTTCAAAATTCGCCAGGGGAAATTTTGAGGTAGTTAAGATACCGTATGATGGGAGGATTCAAGAAATAATGGATAACCTATTTTGTCTCTTCTTCTCGAACTACTGGAGCAAACACTGATCGAAAATTGAAGTGCCACGAAATTACGATTTTTAAGAAGCTATGTTTTGGAGTGTCCTAACTTGCAATAAAATCGTTGACATTTGCTCTAAAAGGCTAATTTGTCTTTATTAAACTGATGCTGACATTTTTTTTCAGAAATACCGTGATCTGAAGAATATTCCCAATGTACACTCGTAGATACCTGTATTCCTCAAATTTTTAAATAATATTATTTCGCGCTTCTAGATTCATAGTGATATTTTTATGTTAAAAAGACGTTTATATTTTTAATATATTATAAAAACAATCATAGCTTTCTTTCATTTATGTCTCCATCTGCTAATGAGAATAAAAAGTAAAAAATTAAATGAAGACAAAAATATTAATTTTAAAATTCTTGACAAAATGGCGAAGTAAAATTATATTACAAAGGATTGTGTTCAAAATTCGCCAGAGGGAAATTCTGAGGCAGTTAAGATGAAATGGATAATAACCTGTTTTGCTTCTTCTTCTCGAACTACTGCAGCAAACTGATCGAAAATTGAAGTGAGTCCCACGAAATTACGATGTTTGAGAAGGTATAAGTTTTGGAGTGTCCTAACTTGCAATAAAAGAAATCGTTGACATTTGCTCTAAAAGGCTAATTTGTCTTTATTAAACTGATGCTGACTTTTTTGTCAGGCATACCGTGACCTGAAGGATATTCCCAATGTACACTCGTAGATACCTTTATTCCTCAAATCTTGAAATAATATTATTTCGTGCTTCTAGATTCATAGTGATATATTTTTATGTTAAAAACACATATATTTTTAACTTCGATTTCGTTCGTATTTTGTGTGTTCTAATACCTATATTTCGTGTGTTCTGTCTATCTGAAAATTGTGATTTTTGGACATAACGTGCATTCTAGTGCTCTTAATTGAATGATCCTGTTAATTTAGTGCACATTTAATCAGGTAATTGGTAGAAGCAATTTGAGCTTCGAACAATAGGCAACAATTTGCTAGTAAACAAATTTTTTTTTGTTTGGCAGAACTGATAACTGTGTTTATGACGTTCGATTCATCCAACGAGGTCGTGTGTTTGGAGCTACCTTTTTTGAGTATTGCTCGCCGCTGGTCGTAGAATTTGGATTTTGGCTTGTATTTTATTTGTATGTTTTGTCTTGGAAAAGGTCTGGGCGGTGTTGGTGTGTAGCTGGGTTTGTTTTAATGGTATGTTGATCGATCTTTACTTTCTTGTGCGTAAATAATTTTAATAACTGATTTTAACTCAACATGAATCGTAACGACAATATTGGCAACTCATCAGGTAAAGCATCTTGCTTTAAATGTTGTGTAAATAAGGAATTTTCTAGTATTGTTTGCGGTGTATGTACAAGTGTCTTCCATCCAAGCTGTCTAAATAGAAGAAGTTATTTGAAAATAATAGAAAGTCATCGAATATATTGTTCGAGAAAGTGCGAGGC
>MU186325.1:0-18955 GCA_016904865.1 Pissodes strobi | reverse complement strand
TTTAAGCATTATCAATATACTTTTGAAGTACTATTCCTGCTAGGAAAACTATAATAAAGAATAAAATTATAAGATAAATCTACAATACTACAATCCCATACTATTTACAAATAATTTACATTCCTCTATGCCTTGCTAATATTTCTAAAAAAATTTTTTATCTTTTTAAATATTCAATTATTTATCCCATAACTGATAATACTCATAGTAGCATCGAGACTAGCAAACAATGCTTTAATATACGATTGATTACATAAAAATATCCCAATAATTGCATGTATTTAATAAATACTTAATGATTACTTAGTAACGAATACAGTGTATCTGATACTCGGATATAAAGTATCGATATCTACTCGATACTTGAAAAAGTAGTCATTGCACACCACTACTGTTCAGCGCGATGCAGCCCGGTTTTGTTACCTCGACGCGTAGTGGGGGATCACGTCATCGGCCGGCCGATGAGTGGGGACCTTCACACGCACGATGCGGCGACGGAGATCGCGACGTTCTACCGGTACCGCGCGAGTACTACGGAAAATGTAAAAACCGATTTCCCGGCTTTTCGCGACGGAATATTTTATTGGACTGAGTTTAGAATATTTAAATTATATTTTACGAAAAAGAATGATGTGAATAGCTCGTAAAATAAGAAAGTTAATCCGGCTTGCATACCATTCCCCTAAAAATATAGTAACTTCGTTACACTCCTTACTCGTACCATTCTTCATCTTCAATATTTGTTTATCTAAATGTTTTTTTATAGTCTGTATTCTTCTAATTCAAACATACTTCGTTTATTGTACAAATTTTTTATTTCTAAATCCAGCCACTTTTGTCTGGCAAAGGAATGAACTTTTTCTGTAACAGGAGATTTTGGTAAAACAATTTTAATAAAATTTGGAAAGACATTAAATTTTTTACAAGACTTTAGAAACCAAATATCTGCACTCACTAGCCTAATCTTAGTAGAAAACTTACGATAAAGATTAAGTTCCGCTGACCGTGAAGCCATCTCAACTATGTTGGGGTTTGGAACCTTCGGCAACATGCACTAAAACTGAGCTTTATCCACAATACCGAAACAGAATTTTTGCACTCGACGCGCGTTTCGCTAACCATGTTAGCATCATCAATTGAAATGTTAGAAAGAAGTGGAATATATGAAATTGGATGTATGGGTTGTAACCAAAAATATGTTGGGCAAACTAGACGATCTATACAGACGAGATTCAAAGAACATATAGCTCATTTAAAATATGGTAAAATCAAGTGTTGTCGAGCATGCTTTTGATAATAACCATAGAATAACAATAAAACATTTAAAATTAATTCATAATATAACTGATAGGAGATTATTAGACGCATATGAAAGTATGGAAATTATTAAATGTAAGAATAGTTTAAATAGAGATAGAGGGCCTATTCCGTATAGTCCATTGTATTGGTTAATCCAGCGTGACTAGTGGGATTCCAGGATTGGTTCTTTTTAGTTCCGCTTGATTGAGCAAACAGTAGTATAAAAGGGAGTTAGGTAGATTTTAATTTTAGTCTTAATCATCTCCTGATGATGCTAACATGGTTAGCGAAACGCGCGTCGAGTGTAAAAATTCTGTTTCGGTATTGTGGATAAAGCTCAGTTTTAACCCAAGACCAAGGTCAAATACAGTCAAGGCCAAGTGGGCTATCTCAAGGTCACCAGGGAGAATTGAACTAGTCTATAACCCCAAAGAGAGTCGACTCCGGCTGCTTCCCAAAGAGAATGGACGCTGTCCCTGACACTTTACTGTTGACCGTCTAAATCTTCGTGATACTTCTTTTAAAAAAATGCATCTGTTAGCAATGAACGTTTTCTATCACGTAGGTTTTTGGACGATCAACGCTGGGGCTTATGTAGTAATAAATTTCCCAGTATTAAGAACTTTTTTTAAGATATACACTCTAGATATCTACGTACCTTATTACGTGGACTATTATTTCTTCCATAGTATTTATAGCTTCCTGTCTTGAAGTTTCTTGGTCAGAAACAAAAAGAAGCAAATCAAAATACCACAAATTTGGTTGTTGCAGATCCCGATTATAAGCAATAATTATTGTACTTCTTTAATTTCTTTCGGAAATAGGCTAAACCGGAAAGTGTCAGATGACAAATTATTAAAAACTAAGATAAGATAAAACTGTTTTGGTTTATGTTGAGCGGTTTGGATTAGGCAGGTATTCGAGGTGACGAAAATGACGTTGTTCACATGTAGTGTGTTTTATCAAATATGTATTTCTATACTATTGTAAGCAAAATTCGAAAATTGTAGAATATTTAATTCATGTAAATACATCGACTTTAAAAGTTGTTTCGACTTTGTGTTGCTCATTTATTTCTGCTGATAAAAAAGCTGGCGGTTCAATATATATCCCATAATTTTTATATTAAATGTTTTTATAACTATTAGAATCTTAAAACAAATAACATCACTATCGTCGTTCAAATAAAATACAAAACTATATAAGAAAACATTTATTTGGTAAACTTAAGATGTCATAAAAATGTCAAAAAACAAACATTAAAATAAAGAAATAAATACAACATGTATATTGAATACCATCAAGATATATTATTGTTGCGAAGTAACCATTTCAAACCATTGCATTAACGCATTACTTAACACACCAGGCAACGAATTAATATCCCGTAAAATAAGATAAAAAGAAAACGGAAAGGTGTCCATATAATTTTGAAAGCCTTTAAATTGGCCATCTTTAAAAATAGTGCCCTTTATGTCTAATATAGAATCCTTATTATCGGGATTATCTATAATTACAAAAACTACAAAAATATTTGCTAACTTAGCTCTTCTTATAGCTTGATTGACATACGTTTCCCCTTCTGAAAACACTCCTCTTCCATCACTTACGATTAAAAGTAATTTCGCATTTGGAATGGAAGCTTGAATATTACTTTGATCGAACATTTCAGTTACGAAGTCTACAAGATTTCCGATTTGGGTTTTTTGCTGATCGAAGTGGAAATTTTGAAGAAGATGAATGCCAGTTTTATCAGTGAACGGTTCGCTAAGTTTGTGATGTACTTCAGTATTTTCTCCAAAACTGACTACAGCCAATTGTCCACTTTCTAGTAGAGTTAAAGCTTTAGATATCAAGGCAACGCTTTCAAAAGCAAGTTCCTTGGAATGATTATCTGCCATGCTAGAGGAATCATCAATTGCCAGAACAATTTGGTATTCTCTTTTTGACGGTTTATTTCGCCGAAGCCAGATCTTATCCTTTCGAAATTGTGAGGCTATATACGGAATGACTTTGCGCATATTGATTCTTCTTCCTGTCCTGAAATCGCCTTTAAGTTGGCTAGCTTGAGTAGGTTCTAAAACCAAACGCAATTGTTCAGATAAATCTTTAGCAAGACTTGATGTGACTGAAGATATTTTCTGCCATGCTTGTTCTGCTTCCGCAGAGGTAGGCGCGTATTTCCAAGCAGAAAGCTCTTGTTCAACTTGAGCTCGAACCACGTTTATTTCTTCTTGGGTTAGTCTGGCCGGCGTGTTATCCTTAAGCAGATGGTAATGTGTTTGATGGAAAGATTCAGGGCCACGCGGCACCGTGTAGGTCTTTGTAATATCACCTTCTATTTCAACATCTTTGATTTCCTCCACAATCTCTCCTAAAATAAATATGAGTTCGTTAGTATATGACATACCTACTGACTGAAGAATCAGAAAAGCAACTTTAAATAAAATAGAGAATCTGTCTAAACGATTGTTTTAGAACTTTTCTTTAACGGTCGTTAAAAATGGATAATAAAGCTAATTTAGCTTGCTTAGACGATAGTTCCACACTGACATGAAATCTACTAGTACAATTTAACTAGCTTCCACGCTTGAGTTATAATGCCACTAGTACGAAATATCTGAATATTGCAATATTAGGAAGTTCAATCTCAATCATAATAGCTTAAATACCTATGTGTTTGCTCTTGTGTAACTACGCTCAAAAGCAATAACTATACCTTCAGGATGTTGCTTTCTATTTCTTCGTTTTTCATTACTATTTTCTGTTTTGATGGAATTTTCATCCTGAGTATTGGCAATTTCTGCGTCCATTTCTTCTTCTTTATCTTCTGGAACATCTTTTGAACCTTCAACCATATTTTCGTCTTCTTTTTGATTTTCTTCATGGGTTACTTCTTTGCTTTGCTTTTCGGCTTGCTCCTTTGTTGCAGCATCCAATACCTATAAGAGAATTTGAATTGAATAAGAGGTTGGATTGAAAAAGGAACCAAGGATATAAGATTGGAATCATGAGTTTATCGAGTACATTCGGGCAGTATTCCAAACATATAAAAGTAAATGTAAATACTTTAGATTTGCTTCTGAAGGCAACATATGAACAACAACTGTTTAAAGTAATTAACTAAATTGATTAGCCGGTATAAATAATTAATTTTTAAATCATTTATAACCATAAAGGAGGTGGTGGTAATTAACTTTATAATTGACCACCTTAATTATCGGACTGTAATAACATAGGTAGGTGGGGTTGTGTTCATAGGATGTGAATTGAAACATGTATTTTAGGTATTATCTACTTTAATAATGCAAGATTCAATTTGCATTAAATATGATCAATATAAAAAATGTTTTCTAACTACTTCCATCCATTCATCCTTTCATACATAAAACTAAATAGCCAAACTGAGTTTGAAACTTCAGCTACCCGAATACTGGTTTGAAATGAGTGATCTGCAAAAAGTTACATTGCTTAAATTAAAATATTCTCCTGGGCCTGCTATAACATATTCTGTAATAATAAATTCTGATTTAAATATAGACATATTTTTGCATGGCTGCAAAATACAAGTACTCCAAAATGATATTAAACCTGATTTAAAGACACCTTTTATCTCTAATAATATAAACGAAGTGAAAGATTTGTTATTTAATATAGACAAAAAGTCGCAAAAAATTAAGCCTGCAAAACGCGATCAAAGTAAAAGTGTGTTAAGTGTTAAATCACATTTCGAACCTATTAGATTATTTAGTGTCAAATATGTCAGATGAGAGGGAAGACAGTTTTCAAAATAATTCTGCTTTAGCTTTTATATCTGAGCAACTAAAATTACATACAGTAAGCAAAGCGAAATATCGTTATACAAATAATACTATGATTTTTGCCTCCATTCTTCAAACAATAAGTCCGTATGCTTATACTACTTCGTCCCAAATAGCGCTAGTGTCTTGTATGAGCAATTTTTTGAGAAGATAGAATCTAACTTGAGTGGGGAATCTAAATCCGAATACGTTATAATTGGCGACTTTAATATTCCAAGTTATGTAAACCATCTTTTTCTTCAAACGTCAGTAAATCCATCATTACTCGACTGTGTAGGCGGCAGTGAAGTTTCGCTTTTCCTCCGCCGGAGCTTTACTTTTCACTTTTCCGCCGGCGGAGGTAAAAGTGTTGTCATATCAACATAGATACAATGCAAACAAACATCAAAATAAGCGTCAACAACTCAAGAGTTATTAAACTAAAATTTGTATTTATCACACAATTTGTGACTGCATTTCTAAAAATCACTAATTTAGGAACAAATTGGTTATTATTTAATCGAACTTACTCAATAACTGCTTATCAATACGGAATTAAAACGCAATCGAAAACGCAATTTTAAAAAAATAATTATTGTTGACAGTGTCCACTGACAGCTTTATATGACATTATTATAGCAACAAACTGAGCCTATTCACCGACACCGCACCGGTCTAAGCCGCCTTGCGAACCCACTTATCTTTAATAATAATTATTATTACTATTAAAAAGCGACGTTTTTGCATTAATTTGTCGACATTTGAAGAAAAAACAGCATATTTTATTTGGAGGAAAAGTTGTTTTTCATGGCTTGCTCTCTATTACCAGCCTCACTCCGTTCGGCTGTTAAACACGAGCGCGCCATGAAAAGTATCACTTTTCCTCCATATAAAATAATATACTATTCTTGTAATGACGCTTTAAATACTCTTAAATCTTTCCTGTCATTTAATAATTTAGTTCAGTTAAATCAGGTCAGAAATGGTAACAATGTTGTTTTTGATCTCGTGATTTCCTCTTTTGATGATGTGCGGGTCGACAAAACAGATGATGCTTTGGTTCCTATTGACAAACATCATCCATGTCTGAGCGTATGCTTGAAAACTAAAGAACGTGTTGAACACTGTAAATTTGTATCAACAACGAAACTAAATTTTAAAAAAGCTGATTTTTTGCTAATGTATAGACTTTTCAGAATGGAGTGACTTTGAGAGCTTTCTGGATGTCAATTCGGCATTGGAGTATTTTTATGCCAAACTGGCCGACTTGTTTGAGAAATGTGTTCCGAAGTCAACTCAGATAGATAGTCTGGTTCAATAAAGAGATAATTAACCTTCTTAAACAAAAACAATTCTTTTCTCAAATCTAAGAAACTCAAATCTCACTACTGGACACACAAGTATTTTTCTTTTAGAAGCATCATTAAAAATAAAATTAAAATTGCACATTCTAAATATCTACAGGATGTTGAATCAAGCTTAAAAATGGACCCTAAAATCTTTTAGTCTTTTTTAAAGACTCTAAAGGATTCTCCTGATATTTTGGGGCAAATGTCTTTTGGTGACAAAATTTATTCGGGTTCTCAAAATGTAGCCGATGGTTTTGCTGATTTTTTTAAATCAGTTTTTGTCAATGACGAAGATATAGGCTGCACAGCGACCAAGTCTAAGTCATTCTTTTGTAGCAGGTTAATCTCCACGCAAGAAATAACGAAAGCAGTGAAGAAAATTAGGGCAAATAGGGCGGTTGGCCCCGATGGGATCCCGACTTATATCTGGAAGGGTTGTGGTGAGTACTTGTCCAAACCTTTGGAATATCTGCTTAATTTAATCTTAAAAACCTCAGTTTATCCTGATCAGTGGAAAGTTAGTAAAATAATTCCAATTCACAAGGCGGGAGCCAGACATGAAATAAATAACTACAGGCCCATAACCATTGTAAGCTCTGTTTCAAAAATTTTTGAGATTGTTATTTTCGAACGATTATATGATGAAATCTCTGGTTGTCTCTCAACATGTTAACATGGATTTTTACCTAAAAAGTCAACATTTACTAACTTAGCCTCCTTCTGTCAGTTTGTTCACGAAGCTATCAACAACAAATCTCAGGTGGATGTTATATACACCGACATGGAGAAGGCATTTGACAGAGTCAGGCATTGTGTAATATTGAGATCTTTGTCTGATTTGAATGTTTCTCTATATCTTCAAAATTTGATTAAATCTTATTTGAATAGTAGGTTCCAGTATGTTGAGGTCAAAGGATGCAGGTCGGTTATTTTCGCGAGTACGTCGGGAGTTACTCAGGGATCCAACTTGGGTCCTCTTTTGTTTTTGGCAGCCGTAAACGGTATGGCCGGTGGTATCAAGAATGCTCTGGGGTTGTTGTTTGCAGATGACTTTAAATGTTTCTATCAGATTGATTCTGTTGAGGATTGTGTGACCCTACAGAATAACTTTTGCACCGTGGCTGACTGGTGTGATTCGAATAGCTTTAATTTGAATGTAAATAAATGTGCGTGTATGTGTTTCACATTGAATCATAATATTATTGGCTATGACTATTCTTTAAATGGAGTCAATTTACGGCGAGTGAATCAGCATAAGGATCTTGGTGTAATCTTTGACCCAACATTGTCTTTCTCTAGCCATATAATATCTAAAATTTATAGTGCACAAAAAATAGCAGGTTTTATTGTCAGGAATACTAGAGTTTTCAGCACGGATGTTTGCTGGCATCTTTTTGATAGCCTTGTGTTGCCAGTTTTGGAATATGGCAGCATAATATGGTCCCCCCAGTATAGTGTTTGGGTAACATTTATTGAAAAAGTGCAGAGAAGATTTTTGAAGTGCTTGTATTATAGGAAGTATGGCGTATATCCTCAGAAAGGGTGTGACAACGAATACCTTTTAGGAGTCTTTGGCAGGCTTTAGTTAGTAAAAAGAAGAATTAAAATATTACTATGCACTTTATTTAAAATTTTGAAAGGTGAGATTGACTGCCCCGAAATTCTTGGTAAATTACCTTTTGTTGTCAATAGAGTCAACTCGCGAGCCTCAAATGTTTTTTATCTGGCCCATCCTCGAATAAACCTATACAAGAACTCTCCAATTTACAAAATGTGTTACTTTTTTAATTTGTATGCATCTGATATTGATGTAGATACAACTAGTCTTGGTCAGTTCAAAAAGTTGGTTGACGATAAGCTGAGATCGACCAGTTAATAAACCAAAGATTCAATTGTAGCTGTTGTGATCATTGTGTGGTTGTGTTAGGTATGCCTATTTATTTGTATATGTATTGTACTTTGGCTGCAAATGACTAATCTTGTGTAAGCTTAGTTATGTACTGCACCCAGTTTTATAATGTTAAAGCCCTTTGACTTGACAGTATTTTATCGATGTATTTTGTTTATTTGAGTTTTAATTCGAGTTTGCTTGATTGCCTTTCTTTGTTTGATTTTATATCTAGATTTAAGATGTATCTGTAATTGGCACCAGTGCTGTTAATACGTATGTAATAAATAAATAAATAAATAAATAAATAAATACTTGAACTTTCATTTGGTGTACTTATTACCTCATCGAGATACAGTAAAATCTATTTACGGTTCTTTGCTGACTGACACTACATTGGGAAAAAAATACTACGCCAAAAATATTTTTAAGTTTTTGTCGGGCCATGAAAAATATGTAATATAATAAATGTACGACATCCACATTAAATAATTTCTTGATTATAAAGCAGGAAATATTATTGGGACTGCTTATAATAATGCTTGTTTAGCAAATTCTGCTTTTGTATGTATGATATCCAGCATTATGTCTAACGTAAAAAAAAGTTGTGCATATTAGTCCTACCTCGAAAATTGACAACCTTCTCGTTTTTTTCATTAATTAAGGCAGCTGTAACTAAGTTACAGGAAATTGGTTACCAGGTATTTTGCGTTAATAGTGACAATAATGCTGTAAACAGTATGCTATGAGCCATTTTTCTGACAAGTACAATTTAAGTATTGTTTATCCTCACCCTACAGATAAAAGACACCCTCTTTTTTACTTATTCTGTATATCTGCTTAAGTATATAAGAAATAACATCCTGATTTTAACAGTGGTGTTGAAAAAGCAGCTGCTTTTCAATCTCTTAAAACACTTAACCAATTATTAGAACACTATAAAATGTTAAAACTTGAGTATTCTCGTCGCTTAAAGCTCTGTTTTCCTACTAATATGGAAAGACAAACTGTTTCTTTGGCTCTTAAAGTTTTTAACCCTTTCGTAGTACAAGCGTTATTTCAAATCGGGTCTAAAATCAATAAATCGAGACACTGCTGACTATAAATATAATAGTTCGGTGGTGGACAATAGTCGTAAATGTAAAAATTCCCCTTAAAGGGAACCGTTTAAATGACGTATATCAAGAGCCCCTAACAGCAGGAACTTTCCTTTCTGACAAAAAATATCTGTTTTTAAATCAAATGTTAAACTGGCTAGAAAATTGGAAAACTAAAACTTTTTCTAATAAATTAACTACTCAAACTCATACAGCTTTAAGCCATACACTATATGGAATGACAGAAGTTATATAGTATTGTTTTAGTGAACTTAAAATGAACTATGTCTTATTAGGCAAATTTCAAACAGATGACCTAGAAAATAGATTTGGCCGCTATCGGCAACTTGCCTGTGGACAATATCGTATTTCCATAAGGCAATTATATGAATAAGAAAAAGGCTCAGAATTCAGTCATTACTAACGCCGTCATTACTAAAATCGCGTACCTTTGGAACATTCAAATTAAACAGTTTTGCGAAAATATTGATATGCCTGACGACATTTAAGAAAACCATCCATTAAATTCTGACATTATCGAGGAAGATGTAGACAATGTCAGTGATGACATGCCCGTAATCACTTATTTAGCAGGTTACTGTTACATTACGGCAAAGAAAATTCAGTGCGAAATATGCAAGGAAAACACATGACAAATTTATTGTTGAAGATAATTTCATCCTTATTAAAAGTTTAAGCCGGGGAAAATTGCTTTATCCCCAAGATGTTATGGTACGAATAGTTTTGTACGCATACTTAATATTTAACAAAATTTTGGATGAATTTGAGAAAACTTTTTTAACAGTTCATAATAAGCGTGCATTTATAACCCAATATATTTTGAAATTTATTTTAGAAAACGTACATCTGTCTGTGGATCATAAATGTAGTATTCATACGATTGTTCATATAACAACCGTTGTAATAACCTGCACAGTAAACACTCTTCTTAAAAATTACTGTGGCAAATCTATCGATTGATTGGTTAAGTCATCTAAAAGCCGTAAATTAAAGACTCTTACTAAATAGGCCGATTCGTTAAATTCGAGGCACTTATTCAAAGCCATTAACACGTGTGTTATCCCGCTTCTCACATGCTACTTTGGAGTAATAAAATAGAGACAACAGATTTAGAAAATATAAATATAGCCACAAAGTCTGAAGAATCGAAGCATAGAAAACTACACCCAAACTCATGCAAAAAGAGATTCACAATAGATATGAAGGAAGGAAGAAGAGAATTCGTTAAAGTAGGCCATAGTAAAACTTTTGCGAATATTCAGAAGTCAATTGTTAGTACCACATCAATTTATTTCAACCACTTATTCCATTTTTATATATTTTGTTGTGAGAGTACAGCTGCTCTGAATAATAATGCAATATGACAATACGAGTACCGGACCATAAACAGAAATGCGTTACTACACATTCAAAATAATTTATATCTGTATTAATGTTTTGTTTATTATTTGCAACTTACTTGTGTGGTTTTTTCTTCGTTAGCCTCTTTGATATGTTGATACATATCAGACTCTTGTTCCTCGCTTCCTTCTTTTTCGGATTTATCATTTTCCTTGGCAGCCGTTGTTTTCAGCTTCTTTGCTACCGGCTGATTTGTATCACCTAGAATTTAGCACAGCAATTAGATCTATATGCATGTTTCTCATTTCATTTTTGTGTCTAATTTCCAAAGGATTTGCTTAAAATGTCGAATGTTGGTGCGACTACAGGAGATGATGATTATATGACAATACAGCCGCATGCATTTTATTCAATTACAAATTTAATGTTAATTATTATTAAGTTACTTTAGCATTCAAAAATTTGAATTTTATACTAAATTAAATTCGCCTATGGTTATTATTATTGCATCTAGAAATATAAGAAAATCAATATAATGGTTAGAATACTATAAGATCAATTAGTCCATAATATGTTACCTAAACTGCGTTTTAAATCTGACTCCCCAGGCCGTTCCTTTCTTTTTTCATTTTTTTCTAATTCTTCGTTTGAACTTTTAGCATTTTGTGGAGCATTACTTTGCACGGAATGACCGGATTCGCTTTCCTCCATTTGTGACTGACCTATGCCTTCCTTATCCGGCTTGTCTTCTTGGCATGTCTCCTCAATAGGTTGATCGGATTTTAGATTTTCTGATTGAGTTGCTTGAGTCTAAAATAAAAATGTCTGATAAATATATATGAGAGCACTTATGTGCGTATGACACGACGAAGGAGCTCATTTAGAAAATTGAAACTTAGTCTGTGTATATATTTTTGTAGGCTGTGCCTAAGATGCTTACAGGATAAAACTACTCCATTGATCGGAACCCAATAATTGACCATAAGTATAATGTTGATTCTGCTCGTTCATGTTTTATCCTCATCTGCACAAGGTTAGGAGCGATTTTCGGCACGATTCGCCACCGATGCTCATTGCCACGCGAGTCGTCGAGTAAGGAGGTATAATAGATACAAATCGTAGGGTTAGGAAGACGTACTATTTGTTAAGCGCAAAATAATAGTAGATTTCTTAATTTTGTTTATACAGGGTGTCCCAAAATTAGTGAACGAAACTTCAACCCTGTCTTTATTGGTCCAAAATATCCTAACTTTTTCCTATAAACATATATAGGCAAACGCCCCCTGAGGAAGCTACGCCCCTTTAAAAGGGGGCACCTGAACATGGTTTTTTTCTAATTATTTCCGAAACGGTTTAAAATGAAATTTTGAAACTTTAAGATCCTACTAATTTTGATAGGGATTCAAAAATTTGATTACTTAGTCAGATGCGTGTCATGCGTGAGCCTAAAAAATTAACTCAAACATTTTTATATGCCAACTTTTCATTTTTTTACTTCAAATTTTAAGAAGTCAAGGTTTTTTACGTAAAAAAAGTACCTCTTGGTCGGTATCGCTAGGACTCACCATTTTCGAGAAAAACGCATTTAAAAATTACCCTGCATAGTATTCACAATATCATATTTTTAAATTTTTATGAAAACTTAGTAGTAGGCCTTGAAACAAAATTGACATTATAATTGCTATTGACAACAACATTTGTGTGATAGATTAGTTGCCATTTTGCTTCCAAATTTTTGCCTTTATTTCAATTATGAAAAACTTTTCGAACCTTGAGAAAGTCGATATTCATTTTATTTACGGTTATTGCAATGGTAACGGACATGCCTCTGTACGAGAGTACCAAAGGAGGTTTCCTGCACGAAGGCATTGGAAAGTATTTGTCCAGTTACATAGAAACTTGCTGGAATATCGATCCTTTCAACGTGCTCGAGGGCAAGGAAGGAAGGCCTATGGAAAATTATGATTATGAGGAAGCGCTAAATATCATGAAGAACCCTGGAAACTACGTCCAATATCCCTAAATCAAATGTAAGTATACTTAAATAATTTTGGCAAATCCTGAGCTAGCCGTTTAGATCAAATTACCTGTAATCAAGTACCTATTAATGTATGAGGTTTATTTACTATGCGATATGAATGATTTTAAAACATTTTCAGATTGAAAGAATGACTAAGATGCAGGGATTACACCCTTGCCATTATCAGAGGGTACAAGATTTAAGAGACGAAGATTTTCCAGCTCGGGTAGAATTATGTCGTTGGGTTCTAGACCACCCAAATGCTTCAAGAAAAATTTTGTGATCGGATGAGGCAACATTTTCAAGAGGTAAGGTGTTCAACAGCCATAACCCACATTTTTGGAGTGACGAGAATCCGAGAGTGGTTCGAAAAACCAACTACCAACATAGGTTTTGTTTTAATTTATGGGCAGGTACGATAGAAGATAAATTGATAGGCCCAATTATTTTACCAAATAGACTGTAACCGGTCGTCATTATTTAAATTTTCTTTAAAATGATCTGGGAGAATTACTAGACGATGTTCCCATCGGCACTCGGCTAGAGATGATTTTCCAACACGATGGGGCACCAGCCTACTCCAGCCAACTGGTGAGAAACTGGCTAGATGATAATTTTACAGGCAGGTGGATAGGTCGAGGTGGTCCAATAAACTGGCCAGCGCGATCGCACGACCTTAATCCTCTGGATTATTATCTGTAGGGTAATATGTGTAATATTATTTATTCCACAGAAATTGATATCCCAGAAAAGCTTCATAGGCGAATTATCACAACTTCAGATCAAATTAAAGGAAACCGATTTGAAATTCTTAGATCAACCCAAAATATTAGAAAAAGAAGTTGTACATTCAAGAAAATGGAAACTTGTTTGAACATTTACTCCAGATAAACTAGTATTTTTAGTAAGCAGTCGATAATGTTTATTAAATTACCACAATAAGTGTTAATGTCATTTCCAAGTATGTCAATTTTGTTGCAAGGCTAAGTTTTCATAAAAATATGATATTGTGAATACTATGCAGCGTAACTTTTAAATGCATTTTTCTCGAAATTTGGTGAGTCCTAGCGATACTGACCAAGAGGTACTTTTTACGTAGATCTGATTTTTTCACCATTGGCAACATTTTTGGTTTATTTGAGGTTATTTGGAAACATCCATGTCAGTTTTACAATATCTGCGTGCCGTACTTTTTTTTTTTACACGTCGATATGAATGCACGATTGGTCTTAAGTGAAGTTAATTAGCCGACGAGCTTATGAAAAGTGTTTATTTACTAAATGAACTCTTGTGACCACTCTCCCTCCGAGTTGTTTGAAACGTTTTTTTCTCCACTTAATATTCTTCTTCCTCCCAGTTACCTCTGTTTAGTATTTGATCTTATTTTTTTGAAGTATATATATTATAATTGATTATTCAATGGTTATTTACTAACTTACTGTTTTTAAATATACATTGTTTTTCAAAATATTTCTGAGAAATGAATATCTACTTCATTTTTTTGCTTTTAAGAATAGTTACCTTAACTAGTTCAGAATTTGACTAATGATTTTTTGTAATAAATTAAACGGTTTAAAAGTAAAATAGGGCCAAATACTAATTTTTTTACGGTCAAACACTAAAATTATTTAGGTCAATTGCCAAATAAATGCAGTCCAACATTAAGTTTACAACAACATATTGGGAAAAGTTTTTGCTTTTGTTAAATTGATAGATGGTTAAGAAAAAATCTATTCTTATTATTTTAATAACATTACATTATCACTAAAACAGATCAAATAATTACATACTCAAAGGTCAATATTATTGTATAACAGCTAATAGAAAGTCATGGTCAAATTTTGTTACCAAGCCTGCTTATATCAGTTATTTATTAAAAAATGTGTTTGCTGTGATGATGCAAAGAAGAATCTGAAAGAGAAAAAGATGACAAGAAAATCTAAAAGTTCAATTAAATAGGTAGAATTAATACCTACAGAGAATCTGGATATACCAGATCATTGCCAGGTTATATGATCATAAATATAATATTTTTAATATATATAATACTCCCAATATTAAATTGGACATAAACATGCTGTTGAAAATACATAATTCATATAAATATAATATAAAAAACGTATTTGCTATGATGATACAAAGAAGAATCTGGAAAGAGCAAAAGAAGAAAAGATGACAAGAAAATCTAATAGTTTAATTAAATAGGTAGAATTAATACCTACAGATAACCTGAATATACCAAATCATTGCCCGGTTAGTTTGGGTTGATCATAAAGGTTATTGATAAATTTAATATTTTTAATATATAATACTCCCAATATTAAATGGTACATAAACATGCTGTTGGAAATACATAATTCATATAAAAATAATACTTTTATTTTAGAATATTTAAATGCTCAAAAAGCGTTGTAGGGTTTTACTTTGTAATGGTAATGGAATGGTTATTTTGGATAGAAGTCATTTTGTGTTATTAAACAATGGTGAACCTTCCCGGTTCCTTTTTCATTCAGAAAGGTTCCACATATAAATATGTGTTCCCCCAGATGTTTCTGACTTATGTATGGTATTATGTGTAATGATATTAACAATAATTATGATGACTTTAAGGATGTAATTTTGGATACTGTGTTAAAAAATTTATATAAAATAAAATCCAATGTTAAGTTCTCTCCGAAAACCCCAACTGTCTGGTAGGATGAAGAGTGTAATAATTTAATAAAAGAAACGAAAATAGCTATCAAAAATTATTGGGAAAATACTTTTTTGGAAAATTGCGAGGAAAATTGTTTATATGTGAAACAAAAAATAGCAAAAGCTAAACAAATATTTAATTTTAAAAAGAAAAGATGTTTTAGATCGTGCAGTGAAAATTTTAATAGGACCTACCCGTTTAAAAAGGTTTGGATAAGTATTAAGAGATTAAGAAAAGTCCCAAGTCAAACTGAAAATAAAATCGTTATAGGGGACTTAATATATGAAGAAGCAATTAATGATCTATGTCCCTTTCCTTCGAGTGAGGATAGTATTTCATTAAATAATGTAAGTAGTAAAGACTTCTCGTATAGAGAAATTAAGATAATATTAGATAAAAAAAGGCTACAGCTCCAGGGATGGATGGTTTTCCATATAAGTTATATGTAAATCTATCTCACAATGTGTTAATGATTTTAAAAGCCTGCGAACAAGAGTCATTCATATTGACTGGAAGACACATTTAATTAATGTCATACCCAAGCCAGACAGGGATCATTCTGTAATAAATGGTTTTAGATTTATAGCAATGTTCAATTGTGTAGGGAAAATATTGGAGAGTTTGGAGCGCTGGGTCACTGTATCCGTTGCAGTTTAGTTTTAGAAAGGGCAAGGGCATTAATGAAAGTTTAGCATATTTGGTAGGGAATATATATAATTCATTTAGAAAAAAAGTCAAAGTAATGGCAGTCTTCTTGGATGTAGCAGCTGTCTACGATAATATTAATGTGAATAAATTGATGCAAAAATTATTTTTTTTTTAAATTTCTAAAGACTTGATATTGCTAATTCAGAATTTATTCATTGTGAGGAAATTATGTTTTAAAAAAGGTTAAAGTTCGGTGGGACCTTACTTTACAAATAAGGGTATACCACAGGGATCTCCCCTGAGTCCTGTGGTGTTTAGTGTTTACACAGATTATCTGTATGAAGTAATTGAAATGATGTAACATTATTACAATATGCTGATGACTTTGTCTTGTTTATTAGTGGTAAAAATTTAAATTTAATCGAAAAAAAAAAAATAACAAAACTATAAACAATGGGCTTAACTGGTTATTTGAACATAACCTAAATGTATCAATTGACAAATTTTTGGCTATTTTGTTTGAAAGTGGGAAGATATCACCATATCCAAATATAGTAATAGGAAATCAGAGTATCAGTTGGAAACAAGAAGTTACATATTTGGGTGTGACATTCGATCGTAGAATGAAACTTAAGTCATATAGGCACAATGGTAGCAAAGCCTCAAAAAGGAATAAATTGTATGAAGGCAGTCAGTAGAAACTGGTGGGGAGCACATCCTGATATATTACGCCTTATGTATTCTGGATTGGTAAGATCGCATTTAGGTTTTGGAATGATTTTTTTGAATTGTAGTCCGAGGAATATTATTGCAAAATTGAACAAAGTACATAATCACGCTTTAAGAAAAATCATCGGTGCAATGAAATCTACTCCAATCAATTCTTTGTTAGCTGAAATTGCTGAACTTCCTTTCAAGTATAGAAGAATTTTCCTAGCCTCCAAATTAGTCATTAAAAACTTATCTTTGTCTAACAGCCCTGTAAAATGTATGGAATTTTTAACCAAGAACAACAGTATTTGAATAGATCCTGTAATAGAAGCTTTAGACAAATGTTTAACCCACTATGATAAATTAAAAAAAGGAGATCAACCACCATGTTTTGAATTCCCTTATGAAATAAAAATAGAAAATTTAAACACGTTTTTTAAGTTACAACTTAGAAAAGGTGACCACAATAACAGAAGATGGTTTAATGCACTGGTTATGAAAAAATGGCCAGACTATTGTCATATATTTACAGATGGGTGCAGAGACTCAAACTCTTGAGAGTTGGATTCGGAGTGGTAATTCCACGTAAAAAGATAGAGTTTGCAATTTAATTAAGAGATGAAATGACAGTATGTACAGCTGATTGATGATTCAGTGAGTACCTTACAGAAAATTACTAAACAAGGTATTGACTTTTCATCAGATTATAATTGCATTAAGTGTCAAACAATTTTTATAGGATTATATAAATCAAGGATCAAGAATAGAACTTGTTTGGATCCCAAGTCATTCCTTTATTGGGGGAAAGGACTTGGCAGATGGAATTGCTAAGAAGGCAAGGAATTTGAACGAATGTAATGTAAAACATTCAGATTGGAAAGATGTAGTAAGGATTATAAAGGGGTAGATTTTAAAAGAATGGAGTGAATTATGGAAGATGAAGACTCGAGAAAAGGGAGAATTTTTGAGACAATTTGTAGAGACTTTTCCAAGGAAGACATAGTTTAAGGACTTCAACCTAAGTAGGAAAAATATTACAACTAGAACTTGTTTGGATCCCAAGTAATTCCTTTATTGAGGGAAATGACTTGGCAGATGGAATTACTAAGAAGGCAAGGAATTTGAACGAATGTAATGTAAAACATTCAGATTGGAAAGATGTAGTAAGGATTATAAAGGGGGGGATTTTAAAAGAATAGAGTGAATTATGGAAGATGAAGACTTGAGAAAAGGAAGGGTTTTTGAGATAATATGTGGAGACTTTTCCAAGGAAGACACGGTTTAAGGATTTCATCCTAAGTAGGAAAAATATTACAACTAGAACTTGTTTGGATCCCAAGTCATTCATTTATTGAGGAAAATGACTTGGCAGATGGAATTGCTGAGAAGCCAAGGAATTTGAACGAATGTAATGTAAAACATTCAGATTGGAAAGCTGTAGTAAGGATTATAAAGGGGGAGATTTTAAAAGAATGGAGTGAATTATGGAAGATGAAGATTCGAGAAAAGGCATGGTTTTTCAGACAATTTGTGGAGACTTTTCCAAGGAAGACATGGTTTAAGGATTTCAACCTAAGTAGGAAAAATATTACAATGATGTGTAGGATGCGTACAGGACATTGTCTTGTTCCTCAATATGTATAGAATAGGAGTTAATGATACAGACTTGTGTGAATGTGGAGAGATTGGAACAATGTTACATGTATTGCTGAATTGCACTACGAAGAAGGTTTACCAAAATCGATTGTACTACCAATTTTTGGACTTTAAATATTCCAATCAATTATCAGTTATAAATATTGTAGACTTGCTAGCTGTTCCTACTGTGCACATTGTTAAACTTATAAATATTTTTTTAAGTGCATGTAATTTGGATCTATAGATTAAAATCAATGCCTGACATGTTTATTGAATTGGTGCTTTATTTTTTTGCAAGCGCTTATTGCTGGGATGCTTGCTTTTTGGAGTAGTTGATGTAGTGTGATGGTGCAATACAAGTGCTGCGCTAAAGTGATCATGATTATATGGGTAAAGTATTGACTGAGACATCATGTTTATATTCCAAACATTGATTAATTCAAATCAT
>MU186324.1:79249-92684 GCA_016904865.1 Pissodes strobi | reverse complement strand
TCATACTAAATTTGGAACCAAATTTATTTGTCTCAAAATATAGCGAGAAATAATATTGAACTAAAGGCAGGGGTTAAAATTAAAAAAAAAAAACATCTTGAATCCCATAACATTAAAGCTATTGACAGGAAATGTTGCTTTGCAAACTGGCAAGACCTATTATGAATTCATAATTATTACGCTTGTTATTTTATGTGTAACTATAAATTATCTACACTTGTTGTATTATGAAGCAGGAAGAATATCTTCCCAGTCAATTGAACTTAAGAAATTATTTACCAAAAACACAGCATTCTTAAATCATTCCTATAATAATTAAATATCTTAAGCTATGTGATGCACACTATTTGACAGTAGGAGGTCATTAATATAGTGCGGATGGGAGGTTTCGGTTAGTTTGGGTTAACAGAAGTTAGTGCGGATATTTGAGATGAAAACAATAACATTCTTTTCCATTATTTTGGCAACGTTAATTTTTGAAAAATATCCACTGTAAATGCTACTCGCAATAATCTCAAAATACGTCGGCTTAAGTATTTGGACGTGTCACAAAAAGCAGCCCAAATCAACATCATCTGATACCATAACAAGAAAACCAGGCTTTCAGCAAAGATTTTAATTCTTTCGCAACTATTTTACTTTTTACTTGTATAACATAATGTAAAAGCAACCCACACTCAACATTGAACATTGCTGCAAACCATTTAACTGCAATATGTCTAATCGATATACCAATTTCGATTAGAATTTTCAGGCAGAGAGTAATTCACATGAATATCACTTATTAAATTTGTTAGCAAAGACCCTCCCCTTGTTTGATCAATAGTCATGCATTTATACCCTTCTCTACCTCAATATATTCACATTTTTTAAATTAAACAACTATGTTTAGGTTTAGGTTAATTTATTTGAATATAAACAAACACTAATAATCCTTAGGTATTGTGGTTGTATAAAAGTGTACTACTAGAGGCAAATAATGCTGTTTAACTTTGATGAGACTCTATTCAAAATCATAGTGTCACGATAATGTTTCTGCAAAAATACCTACTGTTTCATGACAATCGAGGTAAGTCGAATAGCTGTCTTGTTCCTAATAGAGTTAAGATCACCTCCTTGAAACATGAAAAAATGGTATACCGTGTAAAGAAGTAAAATAAAGTTGAAGTTTTTCACGGTTTTTAAAAATAGCAAATACTTTTCTAGATAACACTTATTTTAATTTTTAGGGGGTTTTATCAATCCCTCGAGGTTTTATTTCTGAAAAACCCGTTATTATCGAGCCCTTAAAATCAAAGATATATTTTATTTAGAGAGGGGTTTTTCTAACCCCTTGGTCCTTGGAATAAAGATTTTAAAAAATTATATCTTCATATGTTTCTCACGCCCTAAAAACAATATATTGTATGCAAAGGCTTAACATTCTGTGGAAAGAAGTTCCAATCAATAAGGGGTAGTTTTCTCCCCCATGCATTACCCTCTCAAATCTGGAGTGTGTTAATAGTATGAAAGGGAATAAAATAAAATTGACATTTTTAGCTGTTTTTCAAAATAATAAATACTTTTTGAGATAAAAAATATTTTTTGGAACGAGTTTTAAAAAATCCTCTTATTATCGACCTCCAGAACCCTAAAATCGACCTGTTTGCCAAAATTCTATGAAAAAAATACATTATTATTTTGGAGGGTTGTTTCCACCAACTGAAATACAGATTTTGTAAAACTGGGTCTTAATGTTTTTCTGAGACCCTAAAAAACAATATGTATATGTTACGATTTAACATTCCATAGTATGGCGTATGGAATTTCAGGCAATTTTTAAGATAGAAAATCAATAAAACAGAAAATAATGCATGCCATTGATTTTTAAACTGGAATTTTCTATTTTTAGAACCGCTAAACATCTTTAATAAATATGTTTCCCTTCCCTTGTCAAAGCTAATAATATTAGGTCTGCCAGTTTTTGATATGTTATTGAGCCTGTTTAAATTGCGATCTGCCAATCCTCGTCAGTACAGAAAAATTGCACTCAGAGAGCGTACTACAAGCGAAAGTTTTAAAAATGTTTTGGAAATTATCTTTTTTGTCTGTTTTTGTAGTAATTTTCACGGCATCGTTCCAAATATTTCATTACAAGGGCTAACTTTTCCAACAGTGGGATTTTAACACCTAATTCTACTAAACTATGGATTTTTGAAAACAAATGTGAAACACCTTAGGGAGTAATTCCTCGTTCCTTGTTTATTATATAAACGTTAGGTCAAAATGTTACCATTAAGAGGAAAATATATTATTTTTCTCTTAGAAACAAAAAGCGAGGGAATGATACAATCTGATGGAAGTATTAGGTGTTATTAAAAGACACTTTTGGTATATTTTACTTTTTAAGGATAACTGGAAACGGTTGAAATAGACTACCCTTATCACTGTTGTTAACTGTTGTTAACTGATGTTAAAAAACTTGCATAAGTTTATAAACTTTTTCTCTCCAATACTTTTTCTTATACCGTCTTGAAGTAAAATAATAAAATGTAAAGTGTTGCATTTCATGAAGGTGCACTCCACTGATTTTTTTTTAGAAAAAATCTAGTTGGGTCCTGTCAAATAAAATTTGTATTTAATACTAATATTGTCAACTTTGCTGTTGAATGGTGTTAAATATTATTTATTTATCTTTTGTAAAAAAGGCGGCAATAGACTGCCCATTCCAACACTTTACACTTTAATTTTTTTATTTCAAAAGGGTTGGATTGATGGACAAATTATAAGAGAGAAATAGTATCTAAATGAATAACTTTATCTAAATTTATTTTTTCTAAGTCGCCATACAAGTTTTTAAACGTTTAGTTAACAACAGTGATAGGGCTAGTCTGTTTCAACGCTTTCCAAAAAGTGAGAAAACATGCTAAAAGGATCTGTTAATGACAGCAATTCTTCTACTAAATTTTACCAATTCGTCGCTTTTCTAAATAAAATTTCTTTTTATTGGTTATCTTTTGACCTAACGTCTACATACCAAACCGCCTCTTAATTTCAACAAGCAATTACCAACATTTTTCGCATTCCTTTTGAACTATTGAATCACCCTGTACACTTAAATTTTTTTTATAATGATTACACGCTATGTTTGGTTTAATATTTGAATATGTCTCCGGTTTTTTTTTTAATAAATTTTATGTTCTATTTTACTACTCTGTTGTATCATTTTAAATAAAATAAATAAATATTAGTTTATGTGGGTCTTGTGTAGCCTCCATCAAGATCTCTTTTACCATTAGATCCATTGGGTAAGGGCCCAGTGGCAAGTAGGGCTCAAAATGTACAATATCAACAAAAAACATACTTACATAAGTTTTAAAAACAAATAAAATAAATTGATAAGTAAATATATATTTTTAAATTCCTCAGGATACACCCTCTTGTCACTATTTATAATCATAATTTGAAAATAATGCTACTCTATGATATTTTTTACTGAAATGAAGGAAAATATTAAAATAATAAAAATAATTAATTTAAACCTAAATAAAACCATTATATCGCCTCAATATAAATTACTTTTACGAAATCATATTTGCTAGGGTCTGGAACCCAACCTTATTAAAAATAGACATTGGCCTCCTCTTTTTTAAACTGCTTGTTTAATATATTTGAGATGAAAGGGCTGATTTTATTATGTGGAATCCAGAAAAAATTTAGCCTTCCCTAAATTTTGTCAGCCTCTCCTGAAAAACCAGGCTGAACTGAACTTTTAAAAACTTTTTTTTATAAAACCAACCATCTGCAAGAATCCCTTGGCGTTGCTCTTTCAAAAAGGTTCCGACTACTTCACCCAACCCAAAACGCAATGCCATAGGGAAGCCTGGACTCAATCATAGCGTAATAAACGCCTCTTGCAGTTGAAGCGTCAAACTCACCAACAACTGGAACGGCAAAACACGCAGAAGCCATCCTCTTGTCTTGCTTAAACAAGACAAGAGGATGGCCTCTCGTACCTCAAATCCGCATCCAGCAACAAGAACAAGCCCAAGAATTAACATCATCAACGGTCTTCAAGGAGCCGCCTCAAGGTGATACTTTGCCCTAACTATATTTAGTGACAGCAGGTTTACGTTAAATCACTCCCCTTCATTCTCCAAATCCTGTGTTATTTGGTTGTTTAGATCGTTTATTGTTTCCGAGTGCTATAGAGTTGTGGTATCATTCGCAAAGAGGGTAAATTTTCCCTGAATGTTAACACAAGTCAAATCATTTACTTATTGAAGAAACTAAATAGGTTCCAGGGTCGACCCTCGTGGTACCTACTCCAAAAGCAATATCTCTCCATTTCGATACGGACGACCCAATAAACACGCGCTGACTCCAGTCTTCAAGAAAAGTCCGAAATCACTTTAGAGGGATGAACCCACATCGATGAAACTTAGAAGCAGTATTTAGTGCTGACACAATCAAAAGCCATGGATAAGTCGTAAACACCACCGCCATGGTGCCACCCACATTGACATATCGATGAACACTGTAACCAGCCTTAAGCGTTGGGTGCCAAATATGTAAACTTATTTGCTAATTGCTCATTAGTCGGTCCATATGCCAGGTTTACTCAGCGGATTTGTTTTTTTAAGGCGGGGGTCTGTCTTGGCAGTTAGGGTAGGGCGCCACTATTTCTTTACAAGAAATTTATCAATGACTATTAATCCGTGGAAATAGGGCAATAAAATTTTGAAAAACACCCTGTAAAACGTTGAAAAATTTTGAATACACAGATTAGTGATTATTTTGACTGCAATTTGCCAAAATAAACACCAAGATTACATATAACTTGTTTATTTAAAAATATAAACCTTACACCAACCATTTCAGAACAATTAATCCTATCTCAAATCAATTTGAGGTTATGATTACGCTCTTAAACTAATAAGAAGATTCTCTTGTAAGGTATCTCACCGATATTACAAGAATAATAAATCAAAGAAGCATTAGATTCTACTTGTTAAACTATGTCTTATAGCCTTAATATTACCCAAATTTTATTGTATAGGTATAGCCAGTAAATATATATAGGAATAAATGAAATGATTGTTAACGAAACTTAACCTAAATTAATCCCGTGGCAGCGACATTATCAGTAGACCAATAATATCAAATCAATAAAATATCCAGTGAGATAAATATGTACATATACAGCTGTTAAGTATCTATTTGGTAAACGAATTTAACTCAAGTCGATTCCGATATCAAGGCGACAAATTAAATTAGTAAATTTCAGTTATGTGAAATAAATTACTGCCATCAGCTTTACAGCCAAATACAGTAAAAGTTAATTCAATCAGCTATTCCGACATTAGCCAAATGAAACCTCCAACTAACTAAAGATAAAAATGAGTACCTCTTTTAAAGGGAAGCTCGATAAGCAAGATAACTAGATCGATGAATGAAACGAGAATTAGCGAGAATATAAAAGATGGCCTACAGTTTGTTTAATTATAATTTCATTAATTAAAATAATAATAATATAACGATAAGCTATATACGGTAATTAAGGCAAATGACCGGCAGTCATTTGATTATATATTCATTAATTAAAATGATATATAACTGTAAATTATATACGGTAATTAAGGCACTTAAATAAATTAAAATCGGTTTTACCTGATTCTGTTCGAGTTGTACTGGCGCTCCCTGGAAGTGCGTGAACTTCTATCTCACAGAAGAAATTCTATCCCATAGAAGGAATTCTGCCCCACAGAGGGACCCTAAGTAAAGGATAAATCACTTTAGCCATCTTAAGTAGAAACACTCGTGTTGAACATGCCTTTAAAAAAGGGGTCAACACCAACGTGTATAGATGATATGGCCGATATATTTAGAAAATATACGTTCTACTTAATTTGCTTAATACTGCAACGACACAATCAGACGGGACTTAGACCTGGGGGTCAAAAATAACAGTGATAAATTTCGATACGGAAAACGGCTTGCTCGCTTTTTCTCAAAAAAGAATCGGAAGAAAACCTCTGTTAAGTGGCGCTCCAAACGGATATACCTGTCGAGCAGATTAGTACCTCGGAAGTAAGATCGCGAGAAATAAGGTAGCGAGAGTATCGATAACACAAATCGCCCAATCAAAGAAGAAAATCGCAATACTCTATATAATAACATTTACAACGTTACAACACTCTGACTGCCATTAATAACGTTTTTTCCAAAAATGACACCGCCCTCCTCTTAACCAATTTTTCTTAGGTCTTCCGTCATATAAGTGCGAAAACTGTCATAAACCATATATCGGTCGAAAGATGGAAAAATTTAGCATAGCATGTATTAAAAGTAGAAGATTCGTGTATTTGTATACAAAATAATATATTGATATTAACCTAATGATAGATTAAACGAATTTAATTATAATTAAACAAATTTACTATTTAAGTATTATTTATAATTATTGTTCCTATTGTAAAATAAGTAAAGGCACATGATTTTGAAAAGTATCTTTATATGTGAATTTAAGTTAGAGTAATTTTTATTTAAATTCGTCAATGTTTTCCACTTCTTAATAAAACATAATGTAACTATCTTCTTAAAAATTCTCACTTTTAGCAATAAGTCCAACAATAGTAGTCATGAAAGAGTATTAATATTAATTAGTTAAAAGGAAAAATCTAAAATTTCTTATTCGTATATCTATTTATATAAATAATATTAAAAATCGAAAGGATATACCTAATAACTGGGTGAGGTGAAATGAGATTGCTTCAAGGTGCGTATTTTGCAATATCAATTATATTGTCTGTACCAAAGCAAAATATGCCTTCAGTTTGTCTGTTTTGCTGAATGATGTCTTTTTTATATATGATACGGTTAATACGAGAAGTTACTTAATTCGCGAATTAGCCAGATGCCAAGCCGAATGTGTTTTAGTTTCACGTATTATCCAGCGTAAAGAAACTAACAAAATTAACCCAAACTAACCCAAGGGCTAGTTGGGTTAGTTTGTTTACGATAGATAATACGCGAAATTAACACACATTTAGGTTTTATCCTTGGCATCTGGCTAATTCGCGTTTCCGCCAGCTATTTCGCGAGAACCATATATCGGCCAAAAGATGGAAAAAATTAGCAAAGCATTTTTTAAAGGTCGAAGATTCGTGTATTTGTATACAAAATAATATACAACCATTGTTATTAACCTAATGATAGATTAAACGAATATACTGTTTATGTATTAGGTATTTATAATTGTTAGTATTATAAAATAAGTAAGGGCACGTGTGTTTTTAAAACGTATGTTAATATGTGAATTAAAGTTATAGTTAATTTTTTTTAAATCCGTCACTGTTTTCCATTTGTAAAAAACCTGTTAGCCTGTTGTAAATAAAAACTTTCATTATTAATGTCAAACGCCAAAACGATATACTTTGAGATATACTTTACCTAGTTTTAATTTTTTGCAAATAAATTTTTCCTTCTTTGCCTTTTGCCTTTATAGCATTTATTATTACTTTTAAATATAATTTATACACATTTGCGGATCTGGTGACATAAAGGTTGTGTCGATTTTGCAAAATTTCTTTTTTTTTTCACTAGAAAGGGGATGTCCCATAGAGCAGTGGAAGCCAAAAAAATCGAAGGATCCACCACATTTGAGCCGAAAAAAACCCTAAAGTTAGAGTTTTAACTCAAATTTCCAAGACCACTTCACAAAAGAACTAAAAATACACACATGAAAATCAATTCATGGGTGAAAATAACATCTACGAGAGATTTGCGTAGGCTCCGTTTTGTCCCGGTCTAACTCAAAGCAACTGATAGCCCCAATAAATAAAATTAAATTTTACTTGTAAATATCCTCCTTGTTACTGTAATTTGTCCCAATACTTATAATAGTCAAAATTTCAATTTTTCAGAAGACACACTGTTGCCATATTTATTCTTAAGACGTTTACTATAGTTTCGTTAGAAAAATTCATTAGAAAAAATGGTGGACAAAGAGTGTCCCTATCCTTTTTTTTCAATTAAGTCAATGAATGCAAATGCACACTGATTTTATGAATTTATTAGTAATTCATTAGTAAAATCAGTGTGCATTTGCATTCACTCACCTAAATAAAAGAAAATTATACAGACAATCTTTGAATTACACAATTCTCTTATATGTATAAATTAGTTAAATATTTCACTTCATACATGGGCCTCCGCTCGCTACGCTCGCTCCGGAGGCGCAATCAACAAAAACTAATCCAAAGTAACGAAAAGTAACCAAAGAAGTAAGAAGTGAATTATTATTTCTTACATTAATTTGGGTTAGTTTCTGTTTGTTTTGCTTCCGGAGCGAGCGAAGGGCAATGCATGAAATGAAAGCGGTGTTTGTATTGCAGCGTTTGTTTACTATTTAGAAACGTCTAATATTTCATTTCACGTATGGCCCTCCGCTCGCTTCGCTTGCCACCAGGACGCAACCAAACGAAACTAACCCAAGGCTTTCTCAAAATAAAATAAAAAACTTTGTCAGTACACAAATAATACAATATTTTGTAAGTTTTTTTTCTTGATTTTGGGCGTACCTTGGGTTAGTTTGGGTTAGTTTTGTTAGTTGAACGGAGGGTCATGCACGAAATATTAGCAGAATGATGAAAAAAAATCACTAAATGAGATATGGACGAATGAAATATATTATATTTACTTGACTTCATGCATTGTCCTCCCCAATACGAAAATATGCAACTTATGGCAACCGATCTAAAATTTTCATATTTTCACGTTTCACCCGGGATAATAGTAGCGGAAGTTTGCCGTTCTAGGTCAATTTAACTTCAAAACTTCAACTTTGGGGGCTTTTTCTCGGCTCAAATGTGGGGGATCATCCAATTTTTATGACTTAAACTACTATATAGGACAAAGAAAATGTACAAAATCGACACATCCTATATATAGACAGACCCCACATTAAAAAATTATATAATAGATATTGATACATGTTGACAAAGTTTGAGCGTGGTCTTAAACATTTTTCGCCTCACCTGTTGGAGCTATCACGCGCCGCCACTGTACTAGGTAAATAAAAACTGCATTATTTATTGTATCAATTGCATGTTTTAAATCACACTGATAAGACTCGACAGATTGTCAAGATGTTAAATTTAAACCCATTAACAAAATGTGTCTACAAAAATACAACATATTAATACAATAACAATCGAGGTACCTACGTAAGTGGAATTTTGCATTACATTATTTAAAGAGATACAAGTAGTGACTCAGATTGCTATTTTGATACAGTCTACTTTTAGACTCTTCATGTGTTCATTGTTTTGAGTTTCGTTATACCATGTGCGAAAGCGTTTTTGATAAAAATGGGTAAGTGAAGTCAAATATGCCTTAGTTTTGGTGGCGATCGAAATGTGAAGAAGAATTCGTGTGAAATACGCAGTTTTGTGTAAATGAATAGTGATTAACAACCGAATATCATCGATTCTTCACAGTGCCGGATTGATCGCCAATTTTTTTTGCATAGGTATATATTTACTAGGTCTTCATTACAAATGATTATTTTTCGGTTTGAATAAAGAGGTTTTCATTACATATGTGAAGTCTATTTTAATACAATTTATATTTTCGACATTTGTGCCACGTGCCAATCAAATTTGTTATTTTTGTGAAACGCGTGTAACCTGTTTATGGATAACCTCACTTATTAGTTAATGTGTTTCCTTCCAGCATAATATTTTTAAAAATAGTATACAAATCAGTTCAGCAGTGAAGTCGTTACTAGCACAGTTTAACGTCTATGTTTTCCAAGATGTTTCCTATTTTTATTCAATAAGGTTCTCATAGCTTGAAAATATCGGTACAATCTCAAAAATAAAAAAGTACTCGATCCGTGTTTAAATCGAACTCAGTTCTCATGAAAACCTAGTATTCAATTATTTGTTGCTTCGAGGTTTTGAACTTAAATACTCACACCTTCAACAGGAATGGAAGGAAAGCACTTGTAAAGCATAACATTTCATCCGGATATATATTTTTATTAATTCCTTTGTATTAAAGTTTTAGAATGTACTTATGGTAAAGAAGGAATAACTATTTTTATTATGCGATAAATTTCATATTTTGACAAGCTCTATTTTCTAATAAATGTAATTTTTATGTCAAATTATTAAAAATAAACTGCCGATTTTTCATGATACAGATATACTTTTAGGTGTCATCGGCAACAGCGCCGGAGTAGCAGTACCTAAGTAATAGACCCGCTTGCGTACTATCTTTAAGAGGGGAAAGAGGAAGGGGACCGATGTTGGCGTCTTCATATTTAGTAAACAAATCTGTCTATTTTATTATAGTCTTTGGTATTACCGTTTCGGGATATTTACGGTAGGACGGGGGACAGTGGCGTGCAGTGCCATTTAGGAGAGGGTAGGCAACATAATAGAACGAAGGAATAAGCCCGCTGCAGGCGCCGCCGTAGGTAGAATTTTTTTTCAGGTGCCACACCCAAAAACGTCCATTTTGAGGCTCCAAAAAATGTAGACATAAAGCCCTTTCAATTCGAGTTTCGCCAAAACTATGCAAAGACAACGCGTTGTAAATGGTTAGTGGACTGGCCTTGTTTTTCTGAGACATTTGACACATTATTTACATCAATATACCCACGTTTACTCTACAATTTCCTTCCTCGCCAAAGAGTAAGCATAGCCAACAATACATTTTAATTTTATGACTACACCTGTAGAGCCACTAATAATTGTAATGGATTTTTTTATTAAAATATCGAGGTTTTCTTTCTATCCAACAAAACTAACCCACAAAGAAAACAACAACCCCTTATATAGGTACTAAACTACATAAACCTTCAAAACTATAACTAAAAGCGCAGAGCGTCAAATCCCAATTTCACACATGGAAAAGAGAACCTGAGATTATTCTTATTTATGGCTGGCCAATGCCGGTGTTGTATTATCGGGTGTCAGTTTCTTGCAAAAAAAAGTGCATGGCGTTATTAATACGAATACCCAGATATCGAAATATTAATAAATTTAGGGATGCCCCATGTACTGTAATTTTAAACATTATTAAATAATACAGCTTTCTTAACCAAACCCTGTAACGATGTAACCGGTAATCGCTTTCAAACCAATTACTAAAGCGCAAAAAATCAATAACAATATGATCCTTGGTAAAAAAGAATGTCTATCAAATCAAAATATTATTTAAAGAGAGCACATTTTGGCAACAGCACTTATTGTTGCGTCGCGTCGGTCGGCCCGAACCATCTTCGCATGCTTTGTCTCTTTTCTTTTTATGTAACGTTTCATTTGGCAGTCTTTTTTCAAGCACTGCTTTTCACTTCCATAGCAAATCCAGTATTGACGGTATAAGTGCATGCCTTCGGTTTGTTATGGAATGCTTTTTAGCGGTTGCCGTCGGAGAATATTATTCCGTTTAATATAGGTAGCGTAATATGAGTGGTAGACTGTGATGTTTTTCTATAATATAATTAATATTTTAATTGGCGCTTAAGATAAGCTTTTTAAATTTGGATTATACTTATTAGTAAAATTATAATTTATATTATCGGGATTAAAATTAAATGGGAAAATATAAAAAATGTCAAAACATCAGGGTAGGCAATGCATTAGTGCTTTCATTGTGTGCACGCCACTGACGGGGGAGTACGTTCGGGACAAATACGGAAAAAATCCATCTTCAAATTCGCCCCGAAAAGTTCGAAATGTATATTCGGGCCAATTACTATTCGGAATGCTTCAGTGTCGAGCCATTTATAGGCTTCCATTCTGGTGACTGCTGCAGAAAGCTCTATAAGTGCCTTTTCACACATGCCGGATAAGATCATCCGGTATCGGATATCCGATCGCGAGGTACGTAACATTAAATGAAAGCTTTCACACGTTTGTCGGACAGTCGGACGCCGGAAACGTGCTAGATAAACCGGATATCCGACGTCGGATATCCGATGTCGGACTCGTGTGAAACGGGGCTAATGCTTTATTAGTTATCTTTACTAATGAAGCAATTAATATAAACCTTTTTTCATTCAAGTCTCTTCGCCTGCATTTTCTTTGATGGTGTTACATTATTCAGAAATAGGTATGTAAATATTGGCAACGCCACTTTGTTTTCTTCTACATTTTCACAAATAGGCGATTACTGCTAGTGCATCTTTAGTACCATTTCAATTCGATTCTAGTCCGGCTCTGGTTTTAACATCATAACAACAAATACGAGAACCCCACGCAAATGTCCTTATATAATTTTAAATAAAATCGTATGTCTTAAAATCGAAAGCAGTGAGCAGGTAGCTTGTATACAATCGAATTAAAGAACAATATTATGTTTGCTGTAATTTTGTTTTTTTGTTGTTGCTGTTACATTTTTCTACGCCGGAAGACATCCTTCTCGAACGGTAAGAAAACTACTTACTTATGTATTGGTGCCGGTCTTTTTTCGTTTCACCCAAAAACGTGGTTCTTACCTCGTTTTTGTTTTTAAATTATATTATGTGAACCCTTTTCATAAAATGTAGTTAACATGTAATCAGTGAAATTTTGATGTGACCATTGTGGATTTGTGTTGTTTGTTGATCTTCATGCATTGTCCTTTTTTCATTGACAAGTTACACTGATGATCATGGGCGCCGGCAGGTCAAAGTGCAGGGGGTGGCAAGGTGTGGGGAGGGGAAAGCTCGCTGCAGGCGCCGGTCGATTCGCCGAAGGCGGAAAAAGTTGGGTGCCACGCTCAATTGTTACCCAAAACTCGTTAAAAAACACGCCTTCCACGAGCGGACGAAGCGGATTTTACCAAGCTTAATGACAAACTTCCCAAGTCAATTAAACGTTTAAAAAAGTGGAGCTGGGCAACAGGCAACAAAAGTAAACTAGACCTCGCTCTTGATGATATAATATACCTAACAATCGAATATGGACTCGTTAAAACTCTTTTCTTCTTTTTCTTAGGTTAGGTTTAATTGAATTTAAAAATAATTGTATTATTTGCACACAAATATTGCAGAAACTTTTGAGAGCCTATGGGAGCCCCTGTAGCCCCCCTCCCCCTCATAGATCCGCCTCTGGGGCAAAGTAAAGATAGATTGACTTAAATATTTTTATTGTCAAAATACGGTTTGCTAGACTTGAACTTAAACTTAACTGTAGCGTAAGTTTGACTTAAATTTTGTATTGGAAATATATCTACCCTAAAAAATATACTATGTACAGGGTTATTGGTTATATTTTCACCGCCCATCTAGCTATTTTATTTTAAACTTTAAAAAAATATATTAAATACAAATAATGTAGCTAGTTGGATGTAGTTTCTTTTTAAATTGGCATTTCATATACCGGGTGTCCCATAAGTAAGTCGTAATCAACCAAACATCCAACTGTTTTTGAAATATTGACAGTTGAAAATCGACCATTTGCCA
>MU186324.1:47938-78849 GCA_016904865.1 Pissodes strobi | reverse complement strand
ATTCATGAAATATGTCTAGACTTTTTCGCACTATGCAAGTATGCAATGTACATACCTATATTTTTCTAATCGGAGAAAAGTAATAGCAGATTACTTTTCTTTTGTGAAAACCGATTTATTGCGTTTTTCAATAACTCCGTCATTATTATTATTCACAAATTCTCTGTAACCGCTCAGCATACAGAGACCAGAGAGTCTTTCCTCAGACATGGTTTTTGCACGTCGGAAAGTACTGAAAGATCTTTCAATTATTGTTGTCGTAGTATTGTAAAAAAATAGACAATGTACTTAGGCTGAAAGCGCTCTGTTAAGATGCGTATAAATATGGCGAGACGCGCGCGAGACGCGCGCGAGCCAAGCCTATTCATAGAAATTCGAGGCTCGCGGCAACTTTTTTGAAGCAGCGAGCCCGACGCGAGCCTACCGCGAGTATCCCGGATCCATCAGGATATACGCGCATGCCACGAGCCAGCGACGAATTATTTTAATTTAAGCAGGGCCACTTTTGGATTTGTTTTTCGGCTCAGTTCAGAACTGAGTGAAGAAGTGCGACATAATAATCATGGTTGCGAAATCAAGAAAATAAACGAATAGACCTGCCATGTCTGACGACGAAGAACAAACGGCAGCTTTATTAGTTATTAATTTGAGAGCTGGCAGTAAAAACAACTACCTCATAAGTTACCAAAGGTTTGAATTGACATGTCTGTACTCCTTTAGGTTGTAATTTTAAAACTGTCCGTCTGCAGGGTGTGAGTGGCCGCTTTATTAGTTTAAAATTTAAAGAAAAAAAATAAAAATAGCTCATATCTACCCAATTATTACCAGCATAAATGTTTTATGAAAATGGCCTAAGATCTTAACAAAATTGAAATCGAAGGCGTCTGCCGTTGGAAGTAATCGCTATTTCGAAGCAGACGAAGTCAATTTTGTCAAAAAAACGCCATGAACTTCCTCAAGGGTTACCGCCGTTATTTTTGTGTCAAAATATTACTCAAGATATTACTAATCAAAGTTAAAAGAGAAAACTTTGGCAGACGGTCGCATTCAAATCGCAGACGGGTTTAAAGTTGAAAAGTTAAAGAAAAATATCTTGACTTTAATTGCAAACTTTAGCGTATAAAAAGTGACCTATTTGGATTAAAAATTTGCGAATTTTTCTTTTTCTCTTCCTCACAAGTTACCTTCAATTTTCTTGACAGAATATTATTATTGTTGCGTAAGTAACGAAGACGTATAAAGAAAATTTCGGCAGACGGTCACATTCTAAGAACAGACGGGCCTAAATTGGTTGCTATCAATATAACAAGGTACGCGTAATATAATTTTTTCATTAAAACGTCCTGTGGTGTAGAGCCAAAGTTTACAGAATTAAAAATATAAGTTGGTTCACTAAGCACCAATTCAATGAAATCGTCATATCAAAGGCGGGCAGAGGACGCAACGCGACGGTAAAAGAATGTAGGGGGTATTGAGGCAATAAGAGCCGAATTTGACGCGATTTACTTCGGTCAAGGCGCTATTGGTAAACATAGAGTAAAATTTCCCGCTTAGTAAGTAATCAATGGAGGAGTTTAAATAATGAAATATGTTTTTATTAAAATTTTGAAAACTATATTTTGTGAAGTCCCAAAAAAAGATGAAAAGGTAAAGGCCTTATTCAGCATATTTTAAAAAAATTAAGGTAAAACGATTGCATATAAAATTTGTAAAATATATTATTTTTTATTTCAAGAATAAAAAATTAATACGCCGTGCAAAATTCTTTATTTTAATTTATTTTGGGGATGAACATCATAGTTTTGTAAAACTTTACAAATTTTAATTAGCACAAAATTTAAAGTAATAGACTTTTAGATAAACCTATATTTGCACCCATCTTACATTATTTTGCAAATGCACAAAATCTGATTAAAACTTACCTTTTTTAGTTGGCAACCCAGTTGATGGAACAGCGTATGAATGGATACAGCTCCTAGAAGAATTTGCAAAACTGTTTTCATTAAAATGCAAACCACACATTCTAATACGGCTATGACATTACATTGGTGTATCATTCGCATATTTGTGGGATCCTATAAATTCTAAGGCACTTTTCCAGGCTTTTTTTAATACATACTCTTATTGTACTCACTATAAATCGATGTTAATATTGAACATTGATGGGAAGTAGGACAAGTTTAACTTGTAAAATTTGACCCAAACATACAAGTGAAGTTAAATAAAAGCTTATAATAAACTAATACATACCTACCCTTTTGGGCACCTAAAGAGCGATATATTGTCTGCCATTCGTCTTTCACAATCAACTACTGAACAAATATTTCGACTAGACATTTTACTTAGTAATCCACAAAAACAAACCGCTATTTTTGAAATCTCACCCTATACGCCGGACCGTAAACAAATTTAAAATAAACTTAAATCACCTAGCTCTACACTGTAGACTGGCACCAGTCTACCGGGCAGGCGGGGAGTGGCGAAGTGGAATTTGACGATGGCGCGGAGTGAATCAACTTATATTTTTAATTCTGTAAACTTTGGTAGAGCTCCTTAAGAAAAAAAAATAAGTAAAAAACAAGCCATACCGAAATCTGAAAATAATAGGCCGTGACTCATCCCCAAATTTATTTCTAAAAACCCACAAAAACCCCAATATGATGAGCGACAAGTTTAGGCGTGCATAGGGAATACGTTCGTAAATTAACAATGTTAAAAACAATTAATTTTTAAAATATGATAGTGTATATTTACGCAAATTTATTTGATATAAAACTATGTGTCACTTACTGCCTACATTTTTCAGTTTCGACTTTAGTAATATTATATTTATTTAATTTCAAACATCCAATAATAACAAAAACACTACCTATTTTCTAAATAAAACCTAAACATTTATATTTTTTAGTAGAGTTTAGAATAAACCTTAGTATCAAGTTAATACCATCGCAGAAAAAAGTTGTACAACAAAAAGAAACAAAAATAAAACTGGTTAACAAAATCTATGTAGCAAGCAATAATATTATAGATAAATAATATTATTATTAAGAAAATTAAAATGCAAATTTTAATGTACTATTCATCTTCATCACTACTTGCATTGTAAAATATTTCATCTTCATCTATGTCTGCGGCTGGGATTTCATCTTCATATATGTCCGGAGGTGGGATTTTGCAAATCTCATCAATTGTAGGAGGGGCTTGCGGTCCAGTAAACCATTCCAATTGGTATCGACTAAAACCAAGCCATGTTCTTCAGGATTAAAAAAATTTGGATTAGGCTTTGTTGCATAGTTCCAGATGGCGCAAACTTGATTAACCCTTTTTATTTTATTTATTAGTACCTTTCGACGAGGTGGCATCAAGCTCATATCAAAGTTCTTAACTTTGTCTATTGGATTTCTTTCTTGCGACACAGTACCATCATGGTTCCTAAGAAACAAATCTAGCCTTGCTTCATTCACACTACTACCATTATGCCTACCATACATCCAGCACACAAATTTTTTAATGCCTTCAATTTGCTCTTCCGATATATCCTGGAAATGGCCAAAAGAAGTAAAAATTTTGGCAATATTTACGTCTTCCTCGATAATGTTAAAAGGCTTTATTTTACCTTTTCGAGCAAATGATGGCGTATAATCACTGCCTGTTAAAGCGTGCTAGACAGGTAAAGCTTGAGAAACTATGTCTCCTAAATTTCTGTATATATCGTTAACAGAATCGTATCTCAAATTATTTTTTGACTGAAGTCCAGTTTCTATCCAAATTTGCACTCCATTTGCTAATTTATGAATATTTCCCACTGCTATTATTCATATATCGGTATGGGATGCACCTATCACAACATTTGTATTTTCTGGTAGTTTAGCTATATGAAATATAATCCTAGTATCAGCTTCGTTATGACTACAATATAAAACCTCCAAATAAGGTTTTATATTGTGGTCATAACAAAGCTGATACCAGGATTATATTTCATATAGCCAAACTACGAGAAAATACAAATGTTGTGATGCGTGCATCCGATACCGATATATTAATAATAGCGGTGGAAAATATGCACAAATTAACAAATGGAGTGCAAATTTGGATAAAAACTGGACTTCAATCAAAAAATATTTTTAGATACGTTTCTGTTAACGGTATATACAGAAATTTAGGAGACATCATTTCTCAAGCGTTACCTGCCTATCACGCTTTAACAGGCAGTGATTATACCCCATCATTTGCTCGAAAAGGTAAAATAAAGCTTTTTAACATTATCGAGAAAGACGTAAATATTGCCAACATTTTTGCTTCTTTCGGCCATTCCCAGGAAGAGCAAATTGAAGGCATTGAAAAATTTGTGTGCTGGATGTATGGTAGGCATAATGGTATTAGTGTGAATGAAGCAAGGCTAGATTTATTTCTTAGGAACCATGGTGGTACTGTGTCCCAAGGAAGAAATCCAATAGACAAAGCTAAAAAATTTGATGGGAGATGGATGCCACCTTGGACATTTTGCATTTTAATTTTCTTAATAATAATATTATTTATCTATAATCTTATTGCTTGCTGCATAAATTTTGTTTGTGAGTTTTATTTTTGTTTCTTTTTGTTGTACCAACTTTTTTCTGCGATGGTATTAACTTCATACTAAGGTTTATTCTAAACCCCACTAAAAATATAAATGTTTAGGTTTTATTTAAAAAATAGGTAGTATTTTTGTTATTATTGGGTGGTTGAAATTAAATAAATATAATATCACTAAAGTCGAAACTGAAAAATGTTGGCAGTAAGTGACACATAGTTTTATATCAAATAATTTTGCATGCATAACATAACATTGTTAATTTACGAACGTATTCCCTATGCACGCCTAAACTTGTCGCTCGTCATATTGGGGTTTTTGGGGGTTTTTAGAAAGAAATTTGGGGATGAGTCACGGCCTAATATTTTCAGATTTCGGTATAGCTTGTTTTTTACTTATTTTTTTTTTTCTTAAGGAGCTCTACACCCGAGGACGTTTTAATGAAAAAATTATATTACGCGTACCTTATTATATTGATAGCAACCAATTTAGGCCCGTCTATTCTTAGAATGTGATCGTGTGCCGAAATTTTCTATATACGTCTTCATAAATTATACAACAATAATAATATTCTGTCAAAAAAATTGAAGGTAACTTGTGAGGAAGTTGACGGCGTTTTTTGATATTATGTTAAACGCTTATTTTAAACATTTAATTCTTTAATTAAAAAAAAATTCGCAAATCTTTAATTCAAATAGGTCACTTTTTATACGCTAAAGTTTGCAATTAAAGTCAAGATATTTTTCTTTAACTTTTCAACTTTAAACCCGTCTGCGATTTGAATGCGACCGTCTGCCAAAGTTTTCTCTTTTAACTTTGATTAGTAATATATTGAGTAATATTTTGACACAAAAATAACGGCGGTAACCGTTGAGGAAGTTCATGGCGTTTTTTTGACATAATTGACTTCGTCTGTTTTGAAATAGCGATCACTTCCAACGGCAGACGCCTTCGATTTTAATTTTGTTAAGATCTTAGGCTATTTTCATAAAACATTTATGCTGGTAATAATTGGGAAGATATGAGCTATTTTAATTTTTTTTGTTTAAATTTTAAACTAATAAAGCGACCACTCACACCCGGCAGACGGACGGTTTTAAAATTACAACCTAAAGGAGTACAGACATGTCAATTCAAACCTTTGGTAACTTATGAGGTAGTTGTTTTTACTGCCAGCTCTCAAACTATATGTGCAGTGGAGCTTTTGTAATTTCAAGTTTATTAAATAAACAACCACAGGCCGCCGTGTACGACTCATAATTTGGGTATTCCTCGCGATCTGTAAACACTGTCACAGTTTTTCTAAATGCAAATAAATCTTTTTCACATATACGATATTTAAAAGAGATGGTTAGTTATGCATCCTGGTTGTTCCAGACTCCAAAAAATAAAAATTCTGGAGTTACATTTCACATTTAAAATTTTAGAATATTTTATTGTTATTGGAAATCAAATGCTTATTTTTTATGACATTTCAAGGTTAAACAAGCAAAGGAGTTCGGTCACTGGCGTAATTTAGCCTAAAATTAAGGATGTGTGTTCGTTATAATGTTGGCACTTGGCGTGCTTTACTTATTTTTAGTTTTGTGGTGCATTAATCTAATTTTATTTAGGCACCAAATGTTTATGATTATTAAAAGTATTAGCAAAAGAGAGTCTGAAAGTATATGCGGCCATGCCGTACAGTTTATTTTTGGATATTTGATGGCCCTACGCCACTGTAAAACGGAAACGAATTCAAAGGTCTCGCTGCAAACCAAATTTTGAACGAGCCTGCCACGAACCCGTCCCACTAGACGCGCAAGATCCCTTTGAGGTCGCCCCAAAAACCGACAGAAAACGGATCACTGCAAGCCTCCGTCGAGCCTCCCTCGAGCGGCTCGTGGTAGACTCGCGAGCCCCCGTTGGAGGCGCGGCTCAGGCGCGACACTCGCGCGCGTCTCGCCATGTTTATACGCACCTTTACGCTGCTTTAAGAAGTCCTTTTGGATTAAAAACATTTTGCATGGAATACAAAAGGTGTTTTATTTATTACGTTTAGTCCATGCACACAGCCTTTACTCATTTATATAATATAATATGTCTTATATTGTATATGAAAAATAATAAAATAGGGTAATTCCGGGAGAGGTGGACCATCGCCTTAGATGGACCACTCTTGTAATTTCGTTATTGCTTGCTGGATGTCCCTATTAATGTTTAGTAATAAATGACCTTGTTCAGTTAGTAGAGCGTCGGCCATCAAAGCGTTAACAGTGTGTGTTTTGAGCTCGTCGAAAAATAGAGGAAATTTTTGCCGTCATAAAAATTTCAAGGCCTCTGTACTAGAAGCGATATCTCGGAAATGTGAGTATTATAAATTATCATTTATACTGCATTTATTTACGTATTTGTTCAAGTTTCAAACCTAATCTCTGCCAAGAAGCATTTTATTAACAGAGTCTTTTTTCTCTGCAGGTCCATCTCTCCCTAACAATCGGTGTAGATGGACCACTTTTGTGTGGGTTAGATGGACCATTTTAATTCGGGCAAAGTAACACTAATTTTCAATGAAGAATTCGTTTTCAGAATGCCTACAAAATATAAACGTAAACAGCATACTACCCGTGGTAACGGGACGGAGGCTGATTTAAAAAAGCTATTCAGGCAATAGATGAAAAATTGATGGGCGTAAATGAAGCTGCAAAGTGTTTTAGCATACCAAGGGCAACTTTGTTGCGCAGCAAAAAGGCCGGTAATTTAAAGAAAGATCAAAGGTTAGGTCCGTCTTGTTCATTAGGAGAAGAAAACGAACTTAAATTGGTTGCGCATATTAAAAAACTCCAAAAATATGGATTTGCACCGACACGGGACGCTGTTCGATATATGGCTTTTGAACTCGCTCAACAGCTTCGATTAAATCATCGTTTCAATACTGAGAAGAAAAAAGCGGGATATGCTATAGTGGTTCATCTAACCCGTAGGGTCCGGTTCAACTCTCCCACAGTATATAGGTTAGATGAACTGGTTGCGTTTTTTTTTTCGTTAATATTTATTTGAAAATTGTTGCTTATTTTCTGTATTTAGCATGAATATATCAAAAACTTAATGATTAGTTGTGTTATTTGAGTATACGTTGTTCCCGAAATATTATTCCTATAAAAATTATTAAGGAAAATGAAAATGTGGTCCATCTCTCCCGGAATTACCCTACAATTATACTACAAGGGTAAATGATCTCAATAGAGACATTGGTGCATAAGCTTTCGATTCGCTAGGTTTTCCTGGTTTGAGTAGCATTATCACTTCAGCCACATTCCAATTGCTAGCTAGGGACACACGTCACCTATGCCTTGCCTTCAAGGTGGTTGACAAAAATCTGCGGTTTGCCCTTGTGGTCTCCAGCCATATACCATTAATAATTATTCTGGTTGATGGTACTATACGTGATAGGTCCTTTAAGTTTTTCGTGGTTTTCCGTCAGGAGTAATTGGACTTTTTAGCTGTAGGTAGCTATTTATCGATTCTTCTTTGATTTTTTTATTTCCCGTTTCATTTATTCTGTTCTGTTATTTATAACGACTCTTGCGGATGCCTAGCTATTATTTTTTCTGTAACCAATTACCAATTCCCGTATATCAGCTGGATTGGTATCTGCGGTTTTATGTGTGGGGCCTTATTGACATTCTAAGCGGCTGTTTGTATTAGTTTAGTGAAGTTTTCTACTTCGTGTTCTACACTGCTGGACTTTCGAAGTAGACTTTTTGATAGGCGGTTTTCAGCGGTCATTATAGCTAAAGATTTCCGGCATAAGTTGACGCTACGCTATTTTTGAAATGTACCGACTTGTAAGTTATATCATAGCCTAGGTGAGTCGGGTTTAGCGGAAACTTTGAGGTTGTGCCTGCATAAACAATGTGATTCTTTTGAACGGTGCATTGTTGTATATTTTAATTAAATTAGGATAAACAATAGTAGTGATTAACTAAGATACTGTATTATTGCTGTAGACTGTAGATATTCTTTCTTTAACTTGGAAAGTTGTTTTTTAAAGTTAGAAGTTGCACGTAAGGGTATAAGATAAAAGTGTTTTGACCAAAAATTAGGTATTGTTACGTTTTTCCTGTAGGTTCTGAACGAAATTACAACTTTTACTATTTTACAATAATACTCTCTTTATTCTTAATCACTGTATACAATTAGACACACTAAACTACTCTTATAACTTTACAACTGATAGCTCTTTACAATTCAACACTCAATGATTAACTAACTCAACACGCTTTAGATCTGCTCCTTATATACAATCTCAAATATATCACGAATACTCGGGAAGAAGCGAAGCCACTCTATATGATTCTTGACCGGGGCATCGAGATAATTCCAGCGTTCCTGAATCTTCGCGGCCGCCCGGCGATGACTCATACATAGACAAGCAAGGCCAGTTCTATAGGGTAGCACAAAAACATTCGGATGATTGCTAGCCGTGACATTGCCTCCCTCTTAAACCTGATCGTCCCGATCAGCTACTTCATGTCCGTGATATGCTTTAAGCCTGTCGAGGTTAACAACTTTCAGTTTGCTTCTGGGACTACGTTGAACTCTATACACTACCTACGTCATTAATTCTTTTGATGACTGTATAGGGTCCTTCCCATATTGGCGTTAGCTTGGGAGATCTTCCTTTGCAGGTTATATAAGCAGACTTTATCGTTCATCTGAAATCCCATAGAATTAGCTTTGAGATCATATCGTGTCTTCATTCGGTCACTGGCTTTCACCGTGTTTTCTCTTACTAATTCATGGATGTATAGTAACTTTTCCTTAAGGGAGTCCGCGTAGTCTTGAATTTCCATATCCTGGTTGCCTGGCGTTCCGAATAATAGGTCACAGGATAAACGGAATTCTCTTCCAAATAAAACCATGGCTGGTGTTTGTTCTGTCGTGTCATGAACTGCTGATCTATAGGCCATCAAGAATAGTGGTATGTGTTGGTCCCAATCCTTCTGATGTTCATCTACGACCTTTGACAAATGTTTTTCAATGGTCTTGTTAAACCTTTCAACCATGCCGTCTGATTGTGGATGTAAGGGGGTAGTCCGTGTTTTATGGATGTTGAGTAAATCACAGACTTTCTAGAAAACCTTGGATTCGAAGTTGCGTCCTTGATCTGAGTGCAGCTCTAACGGAACACCAAATCTGCTGAATAGGTTATTCACAAAGACCTCTGCTATGGTAACAGCTTTTTGACTGGGGATCGCAAAGACTTCAGGCCATTTACTGAAGTAGTCAATTGCCATTAAAATGTACTTGTTACCATTATTTGCTTCTGGAAAAGGGCCAGCTACGTCAATGGCGATACGTTCAAACGGTAAGCTCACATTATACTGTTTCATTTTGCCCCTAGATCTTGTTTTGGGTCCTTGACTTGCGGCACAGGTTGAGCACTGCCGATACCACGATTTCACATCCTGGCAGTAGTTGACCCAGTAAAATCTGCCGCGGATCTTGTCAATCGTTTTGTTCACTCTGAGATGAGCACCAGACTTTCCATTATGAACTTCTTCCAGAACTTCCGATATCTTCCTCCTTGGTACCACTAACTGTGTCTTCACTACTTTTCCATCGGCGCTTTCCCAGGCTCGTTTAAGAAGTCTATTTTCCACTACCAAAACCCACTGCGCCCACAGAGTTTTAAAAGCAAATCCTTTAGTTGATATCTCTCTCCAGCTTGGTGTTGGTTGATGTTCTTCTTTAGCTTTTAGCAATAGTGCTATTTCAAACTAACCCAAACTATCCTCAAGCTGATCCTTTTTAAGTTGCTCTGTGGTCCACTGCTGATCAACCTCAAATTTCATTTGCCTAATAGGAGTAATTCCTTCTCGTTGATCTATTCTTTGGCAATGCTTACAATTATCCTCACATGGCCTCCTGGATAAAGCATCTGTATTATTATGCAATGTCCCTGCCCTGCGCTTAACCTTAAAGTTATATCCGAGTACATCCACCACCATGTACTCGGGTTATATTGTTGTAACTTTTCAAGCCACCTGGCTACCTGTCCTTCAGGCTTTTTCATATCCAAAAGCCATTTAAGTGCTGCATGATCAGTCCTTATCAGAAATTCTTGCCCATACAGATATTGATGGAAATGCTCAACAGACCGTACTATTGCCAAAAGCTTTTTTCGGGTTACACAGTAGTTACGTTCAGGTTTCGAAAGTGTTCGAGTAGTATTCGATAACTCGTTCTTCTCCTGCTTGTACTTGCGATAAAACTGCTCCAATGCCGGTGTTGCTTGCGTCTGTGTCCAATACAAATTTACCTTTTGTTCCGGATATCCAAATATTGGACTAGAACATAGAGCCGCTTTTAGTTTCCTGAACGCAGAATCACAGTTATGATCCCAGTTATAATTTGCTCGTTCTTCAGTGAGCTTATGTAGAAGTGCAGCTATATTTGCAAATCCTTCAACAAATCTTCTATAATAAGTACATAGTCCAAAGAAGCTCTGCAGTTCAAGTTTGCCGCGAGGACTAGGTCAGTCCTTGATTGCTGTAATCTTCCGTTGGTCAGTTTGGATTCCCTCTGATGACTCGACATCCCCAAAAAATTCAACTTTTTGTTGGAAAAGAAGAAAAGATTCAGTAAGAGCTGAGCATTCTTGATTCTAGTAAAAACTTAATGCAGGTTTTGTAGGTGCTCCTCGAAAGTTTTCCCCATTACCATTTTATCATCAAGATAGACCAGACATGTCTTCCAAGTGAGGCCTCGTAGAACAACTTCCATAAGACGCTCAAAAGTAGCGGGGGCATTGCATAGTTCGAAGGGCATAACTTTAAACTGATATAAACGACTTCCGCTAGAAATGGCAGTATTTTCCTTATCTTGTTCGTCGATGCCTACTTGCCAGTAGCCGCTCTTTACATCGAGTGTTGAAAACCAATGAGAACCTGCTAGTGCGTCAACGCGTCGTCAATTCTGGGAAGTGGATAAACTGCCTTACTTGGTGACGTCATTGAGCTTTCTATAGTCAATGCAGAATCTGGTAGTCCCATCCTTCTTGGTGACTAAAACAACAAGAGACGACCATGGGCTTGATGATTCTTTAATAATTCCATCGTCAAGCATTTTGTTGACTAATGTGGTAACCTCTTGCTGCTTCGTCACTGGTAGCCTCTGAGGATGGTACCTTATGGGGTGAGTTATTGCCATTTTTCCTTTCAAAGGCTGTTCTCTGCTCTTTGATAAATTGTGTAGCTCTATTCATTTCTTCGGAAGACAGATGATGCCACGATTTCTGTAAATGTTCTAGGATATATTTCTTCCTCTCCCTTTTATATGTATCATAAACAATAGGACTACCCGTATGCTGGTACCATACGTACAAGGCCTTTATATGGCTCGAATAGTTTTTAATTTCACTGTTAATTCATGATTTCCTGTTAGGCCTAGTTCGGCAAGTGCACACCGGAAATGACCTACAAAGACAATTTTTCCAGATATGTGGAACATTTCATGTAGTAAACTGGATAATCCATTCAGAAAGTCATCCAGACTGCCAGACGGAGACTTGTACCCTCTTCTTTCCTCGAAGAACACTTTCCAAGTCCCGTCTCTTCACAATCCAACTTCTGACACCAAATGTTACGTTTTTCCTGTGGGTTCTGAACGAAATTACAACTTTTACTATTTTACAATAATACTCTCTTTATTCTTAATCACTGTATACAATTAAACACACTAAACTACTCTTATAACTTTACAATTAATAGCTCTTTACAATTCAACACTCAATGATTAACTAACTCAACACGCTTTAGGTCTGCTCCTTACATGCAATCTCAAATCTATCACGAATACTCGAGAAGAAGCGAGGCCACTTTATATGGTTCTCGACCGGTGCATCGAGATAATTCCAGCGTTCCTGAATCTTCGCGGTCGGCCGGCGATGACTCATACATAGACACGCAAGGCCAGTTCTATAGGGTAGCACAAAAACATTCGGATGATTGCTAGCCCTGACAGTATATTTTCTGTTTTTTCGTTTCCAAAGATGAAGTTACAAAATATAAATTAATATAAGCAATCCTTTGGGACTTTTTCATAACCTCAAAAGCCCTGGGGGCTACGTTGACACTTACCAAAAATTCGTACTTTTCTTTTTATGTAAGTTATCACTTTTAATGACCAAAGTTATCCCGTCTTATGTTCCCATTAAAAATAAACAATACCAAAAACATGTAGTTGGCGCAGTAGTTAACAAATTAGCTTGAAAACTTGAAATGCTTTAGTTAATAGATAAGTTAATTTAAATGAAGATTCTTGAAGCCTCACTTGAGTGGCTGTATAACTGCACTGAAAATATATACCTCCCCTTTATAGTAATTTTTTGGTCACTCTTCGCCTCACTTTCCCGATCCTGAATGTTGCTCATTGATATTCGAGGAACTTCTTGATCTTTGCAAATTAAAAGTAAATCGAAATTTTTTTCTATCGGATTTGGTTCGATCTCTTGTAGATCACTACTAATACTAAGAAAGAGTGAGGTTTGTCCACACACTGACATACATATATGCACTTTGATGCCGGCACGTTGATAACTTCAAGTAACAGTAAAACTTGTGCGACGCACATATAATTTTTTTCCCGCACACTAGCGAATATCAGTCAGTGCACAAGGATGTATGGCATACATGTATGACACACATATACCCCATTTTGTCGCTGATTGGCTGTTGGGGATAAAACAAAAATTATTTCTCAGGGGTTTTGATTCCGCAAAATATTTAGGCAAAAGATTAAGCCTACTCACCACGAAAGAATTAAGTTTTTTATTTATATTAATAGACCAAGATGGCACAGGCTATCTGGTTCCATAGCGAGCCTCACTCAAGAAAGATTAAAATAATACATTGTGCCTTATTAAAATTTGTTTGCAATTCAATTTTTCATCGATTGATTACTTGGTGTAGTAGTTTTAGATATAACGTTTAGCATATAAAATTATTTGAGTCAGTTAAAAAATGTATAGAAGCAAATATCGAGGGAACCGTACAAACTTTTGGTTGGTCGCCCACATGACCCTTTACACTGTCACCAACCAGGTTATAGTTTACATTTAAAATTTTCCGGTGACGTTAAATTGACATAGGATTTTTGACAGGAGGAAAAATGTTTCCGTACCTCATAGAAGAAAATAAAAGATCGTCCAAACCCTCATCGCCGATCGGAACAGTAAGACACAGCGAGGAACTAAACCATAAAACGAGCGGTAGCCATGTCCCTATTAGGCTCCAGAACAGTTTCTCGCCAAGATTGCAAAGTAAGTTAATCATTGTTTAGATTATTTATAGTTTTAACAAAATTTCATTAGTTTCAATTAAATGCATAATAAGTAATATACCAAAAAGCATCCGGGCAGTCCGGGCACAATGGTATCAATATTTCAAAAGGGTTCAACTTTTTATGTAGGCCAGTCACCAGGGATTTCGATAGTGAAAGTTCGACAAGAATTGCAAAAGTTTTAAAATCTTCGGATAATATTGGGAAAGGTAACAAATAATAAGTCTGGTTTTCAAACTCAAGAATTAACAAAAAACTAAATTTGTAATAACTGCATGAAAAAAAATCCGATATTTTGCAAGCTTGGGAAAACATTTTATTTTATTAATGATTACTCATCTTCTATCAAGTTTGTCTGCTGCTATAATGACCAGGACAATGCAAGTAGTTGTTTATTAACTTTATTCATATATTTTGACAATGAAAAATTGCCTAACTTTTTTCAGTACGGGAGGAGTTATTATTCATAACATGATGATAAACAAAGGTGTGTGCTTAAAATCGCACGGCAGAAGTGAAAACTTCAGCAGAGCAATATTAAAAACGATATTAAATTAAAAACAGTTCACACGCAATAGAAGTGAAACCTTCATAAAACTAAACCAAACGGTCACCCATCCAAGTACTAACAACGCCCGACGTTGCTTAACTTCAGTGATTGGACAACAACTACTTTTTACTCTTGACAAACATGTGACAACTGTATAACTGTGTTCTATCTCATTCTCTCGCAGGCTACATCCTATAAATCTATATCTTTTTATTGGTCATCGGGTCTCAAATCACTCCCGGCCGGCACTTCAAAAAATCTTGCCCAATCGATAGACCTTTCCTGTTCTGTTTTGTGCGTATAACTGAAGTACAGTAAAATTTCGTATAGTCACGAGAAATACAGGTTCTGTGACAATGCACAATGTTGTCATTAGATGAAGTCATTCATTTTGCCCATTCGTGTGGTTGGTATAGATGATGCATTGATAAAATTAAAAAAGTATACAAAATTTTCATTGGTAAGTCCAACATATGCTATTAATTTCGAAGCTTTGTTAAAAATCAGTTTTCAAGAAGAAAAGCTGTTTTTTATAAATGTCAAATCCCTTCCTACTGCAAAGTTTTGTATTTATTTAAGTGAATGTTCCTTCTTAGAGGGAGTGCGAATGCCGAAAAGCACGCATATCGGGATAATATTAGTAAAAAATCTTCGTAGGGAATGGTTGTTTTGGTAATTACTTGAGGAGAGGGGAGTGATGACCCCACGGGTCCCACTTACGTGACAGTAGGGTAAAAATGCCGTAACTACTATGTTAAAGAAGACCCCCATGAAAACGGTACAAACAAAAAGGTACCAGGCTATGACCATAAGCGCACTGGACAGACTTGGTTTACTACACACCAGTCTGCGCGGAAAAAAACCTGAGAAAAGGTGAAAATCGATTATACTAACAATGATAGAATACATTTAATGTACATAATATATTATTTTGGAAAAATTATAAGTTCCATAGCTCAATTTACGGGTTGGTAAAATTACTTTGTGCACCAGAAGCAAAAGTATCAGGATCCTTGCCCTGAGTCGTGCTTCGCTACTGAAATTTAATTAGAATATCTACAATTGGATTGAAATAAATACAATCAAATTTTCAAGTACTTTGACGCAGATATTTGACATCAAACCGATAAGATGCAATAAATAATATATTTTTAAAGATATCAGATATCTCGTAAATACGATTATAGGTTTAGAGATTCAACAATAATTATTATTGGAGTTACAGATATTTTATTTGGGTGCATTTGTTTAGCAACAGTACATGAATCTATACAGAACTTGGTATAGTGGAAATGTGATTTATGCTAAAATTTAGTTTGAGTTATTTACACTGAAAAATGGGATTGAAAATAGGTAAGTTCATGTCTGTTTTTGCGGCTGTTATATTATTTATAGGTATCATTACAGTAACCTTTCCCTTACATTAATACAACTAAAAATATATTGTGGAATTTAATCTCAATAGGACTTCTTAGAGACTTCATAATAAATTGGAAATCAGATAGCAATGTTGTCAACCTTCAATTTCCATCAAAAGGTCCCAAAAATATCTAAATCTTCCATGAAAAAAATCTTGAAGAGAGAAATATCTAAAACGAATTTTTATGTACATATCAGCATAGTTAGAATATGGTGTAAAAACCTAATGTAAGTTACACATTTATTATTTTAATTGTGTCGTTTAAATCTCGAGAGTTTTTCAAATCAAAATAGACGATAATATTTACAAAAAAGAAACTCCAAGACTCATGGATATTGTCCAAAGTGTATTGGAAGAGGATTGAAATTTCAAGCCAAGACCCATGGAATTTCTGGAATTTCGTATTTAAAAAATATTAGATTACACCGTCGGTTGTATACTATACAGTGACCTTTCCGTTACAATAATACAAATAAAAAAATATTGTAGAATTTAATCCCAACTGCACTTTTTACTACGTCATACTAGAATTCAAAAAAACGTCATAACAAATTGGAAATCAGGCAGCAGTGCGATCAACTTTCAAAACTTGAAATTCCAATGGAAAGGTCCCAAAAATTCCTAAATCTTGAAAAAAAAAGAAAGAGCTAAAACGAATTTTCATTTACATGTCAGCATAGTTAGGATATGGTGTAAAAACCTAATATAATTTAAAAAAATATTGGATTGAAATTTCAAGCCAAGATCAATGGATCCTGTTATAGATTTCTATTTTTATATGATGTTATTTAAAATATATATAGATTACACCGTCGCGTCGCTTGTACACTATACAGGGACCTTTCCGTTACAATAATACAAATTTAATCCCAACACTTTTTACATACTTCATACCTGAGTTTCAAAAAACGTCATAATAAATTGGAAATTAGGCAACAGTGTTATCAATCTTCAAGACTTATCAAAAGATCCCAAAAATCATCCATGAAAAAAAAATTAAGGAGGAAGGAATAGCTAAAACGAATTTTTGTATAAATGTCAACAATGTTAAGATATGTTGTAAAATAACTAATACAATTATATAGTCGTTTATATTCGGAGAGTCGTTAAAATTAAGATAAATTATTATTATTTTACAGGAAGAAATTCCAAGAAACTTGGTCTAGTCCAGAATGTACTGGAATAGGGTTGAAATTTCAAGCTAAGATTCTTAGACCTTCTTTCCTGTGAATATTTTCATATATTTCTTTTTAGACGGATTTTAATTTTACTTAACTAATCTGAGCACTGTATACTGGCAAAAAAACAAGCATAAGGTTTCAATGTTTAGAACCCTGCGAAGCCTTTAAAATTTGCGGTTTATGTTCCAGAAATGTGTTTAATCTATTTCAAACCAGAGTCTAGGTAGACACCCAAAAAATTTCACATACAGGGACTCGCCCCCAGTCTGCAATCTTGCAGTTTTTCAACATTCAACGACAACTCTTGCAATACGAGAAAACTTCCAAAGACGCCATGTCAGCATGAATGGTGTATCGTCAGCATACTGACACACCAGGCCCAAAGGCAGCGTCCCAGAGAGGCTATTCGTAGAAACATAGTCTGATAGGAATGGTGGCATTGTATAATCGATAAAGATTCACAAATCCAGGTCAGAAAAATATCTGACATTACCAAAGAAGTCAGGAACGGATCCAAAACATGTCACACTTTGAACAATTTTCTTAAAAAAAGGTACTCTACAATTATTTCGAAGAAATCAACCATTTGGGACGAAAGTCCACTTGTTTGGATCTAGCTTGCAGATACAATTAATTCAAATAAATTAGAATACTACAATGAGCATCATCAAACATTATTTATTTTACCATGATAACCATTAATATTGCCAAATTCGTAAAAACTAAATTAAACAATAGACCCCTATTCCTATACATAATATGCCGACATGCATTTGATTTATGGACAAGCAAGAAGAATTTATGTCCAGACCTCCAAGAATAGCAAAAAATTCGGAATTAGAAGAACAAATTCTGGATAGGACTGCTGACAACCTTTTCTAACAGCGTAAGAAATCTCGCAGCTCAAGTAGGCACAACAAAATGGGTTGTCCGTGAAACTTTCATAGAACAATTTGCTCGTCCTTTCCATACCTAAAAGGCGCACGCAATGTCTTCAAGCGATTATGATGCAAGACTAATTTACTCAAACTGGTATTTCAAGAATTTTGAGGAAAGCCACATTTCATTAGAAATATTTTATATATGAACGAAACTGGCTTCACAAGGGAAGGCGTTATAAATTCTCATATTTTACAGATTTGGCATGAAAACAAACTGCAATAATACAGACCAGGCACCAACAAAGATTTATGGTTAACGTGTGGGCCGCGATCATTCGAAAGTACTTGATTGTGCCTTTTGTTTTGAAACGACGATCAACAATTTTAAATGTCCCTTTAGAAAATGTACCCTTGAAAATTAGAGCTCATTCGTGGTATATGCGCGATGGCCACCGAGATCCGCTGACCTAAATCCGTTAATTTTTTTTTGAGGGCATCTAAAAAGCCTTCTCTATTCGACGCCAGTACACACCAAAAAATAGTTGCTTGAAAGCCATTACTGCACTCTTACTCGACATGACCCTGGAATATTACTTCAAGTGCAGTGAAAAAAAATCCACAGGATAAAAAAGTGTCTTGAAGTAGGAGGCTGCTATTTTGAACACCTGCTAAATTAAACCTCAAAAACTGTATTTGCTGTTTTATACAATTTTAGTTTAGTGTTTTCCAAAATTTTATCAACATAATTTTTTTTTATTTTTCCTTACAGTTTTAGATACACACTTCATCTCTTTTTGTTCTTAAGTTACGATCAACACTTTCAAATAGCCTTCGATCCGGTAAACCTCCGGACATAAATTCATCTCGTCTCCAGAGAATTTTATTGCAAAAATAAAATAACACATTATCAAGTGCATTAATTTCTGATGATAACAATATTAATTAAGTAGTATGTAGTCATGGGCGCCGGCAGGTGAAATTCCAGGGGGGGGGGGGGCAAGTCGATGTGAGGGAAAAGCTTAACCCAGGTGCAGCGCCGGAGAGGCTAAAATTCGAAGAGGCTAAAATTCGCCGAAGGCGAAAAATGTTGTGGGTGCCACGCCCAATTGTTGCCCAAAAGTCATTAAAATCGTTAAAAAAAAACACGCCTTCCACGAGCGGACGAAGCGGATTTTACCAAGCATTATTGACACATTTCCCAAGTAAAAAAGTAGGGCTGGGCAACTGGTAACTGGCAACAATTGTAATCTGGAATTGGACCTCGTTCTTAATGATACAATATAACAATCGAATCTGCAATCGTTATAACTCTTCTTCTTTTTCTTCGGTTAGGTTTAATTGAATTTAAAAATTGTATTATTTGTATGCAAATATTGCGGAAACTTTTGGTAGCCTATGGGGGGGGTGGGGTGGGATAAATTTTTTTTTCCCAGATGCCTGGGGCGAGGGAAAGATAGAAACTTAAATATTTTTATTTTCAAAAATACATATATACCTACGGTTTTGGTTTGCTTGACTTTAACTTAAACTTAACTGTAGCGTAACTTTGACATAAATTTTTTGATTGGAAATGTATCTACCTTAAAAAATATCTTATGAACTATGGATGTGCATACCTATATTTTCCTAATCGGTGAAAAGTAGTAGCAGATGACTTCTCTTTTGTGAAAACCGATTTATTGCGTTTTCAATAACTCTGTCTTTATTATTATTCTCAAATTCTCTGTGAATGCTAAGCATACAGAGACCAGAGAGTCTTTCCTCAGACATAGTTAATCTCAACCAGGTTTTTACACGTCGGAGGGTACTGAAAGATCTTTCAATTGTTGTTGTGGTATTGTAAGAAAATAGTCAATGTAATTTTCAGGTACCTATGCATGTTTCACTGAATAATTTGAAATGTACTTTTATACTTAGCTTTATTTTCATATTCCAGGGGGGGGCAACTGCCCCCCCTTGCCCCCCCCCCCTGGCGGCGCCCATGTATGTAGTAGTAAACTATTTCGTTTAGCTATTATAATAATTACATTAGTTGATAATAAGGAGTTTAATTAATTTCTTATAATGTGTATAATTACAGCTATTAGGGTAAAGTACGGATAGACGCCGCACTTTTTGTAAAATAATTGTAAAAATTCGGTTAACAAAAACGTTGTATTTCAAAAAACACATAAACATTCTATAATCTATTTCTTATTGAAATATTGGCATTTAAACAACATAAAAAATACTCTACTACTGAAAAAAAAATAACTAAGAAAAAGTGTTTTTCCGGCAACTCTCCCCCTAAATACGGAGAGATGCCTACAGCCGCGCGGAGAGATGCCCAATGTTAATTGCCATAAGGGAGAGACGCCGTAAAATTTTCTTGTAATTCCGCACGTTTACATGGGTTGCAAATGGTTAAGTGCATGGTACATGTCTCATGCAGCCAGTTGTCGCATCTTATGCAGCAAATCCAGTCAACTGTTTTGGAGGTTTTACTGTAATCTCTCCTTTTTGGTACGGATAGATGCCTCACGGCCCACGCATGCCCCGTATGAATCAGTAAAAAAAATATAAAACAAGATGTTTTAAATGCCCTATATAATCTATACAATGTAAAATTATGCTATATTATTACTAATAATATTGTGGCATCTTTCCGTACCAAAAAGTGCGGCATCTCTCCTTTTTGGTACGGATAGATGCCCCCCGTCCCACGCCTGCGCCTAATGAATCTGTAGCCGAGAATACCAAACAAAATCTTAGATATGCCCTATATAATACTATAAATGTAAAATGATCCCATTTTTTTATTTTAAACATACTTCCCAATACTATTAACAACATACAAATAAATTTTAAGCAATAAAAGTATATCTTACAACTTTATTCTCACAATTATCGTCTAAACACGTGCTCAATCAAAACACCAACCACGAGCAAAACAATACTGGCTAAATAGCTCTTTGATCCCGTCGACCGTTGTTGTCAAGTGCACATAGATTCCGCGTCACGTGATCTGCGGCATCTCTCCCCCTGCGGCATCTATCCGTACTTTACCCTACTCGGTTACGCTTGATTCAGACTTTCCTCGCAAATGCAGTACCGTTTTAGGGATTATCCCCAAAGTAAATCGAATTTTAGCAATGAAAAGTAGCTCCTGTTAAAGTTTTGGGCCCACGAGTGAGGTGGCCTGGCCTTCTTGGTAATGCCAAAGGTTCTTTCTGATATGGATTATCGGTTATACAACATACCAAAATTTGTTCAAAATATACGAATCTGTTTAAAAGTTACAGCCCAAACTATAAATCACTGCTTACCTCTTTTGGGTTCAATATCTTCCTTATGGGGCTCCTTAGAAAAAAAATAATTATATGAAACACTAGGGTTGTTTTGACGCCCCCACAGCCGAGATTTTGACATATGCAGTGAGGACATAAAGTCCGTCGCCTTCTCTATGACTTTTGAACCGTTTGGTATACTGCCATGAAATTTGAAACGGTGTTATATGAGACAATTCTTTATTTTTTGAGCAAATAATGATGGCTTTAAATGCCAAAATGACAGCTGAAGGCAGTTTTAATTTTTTTTAATAGTTCATTTCGAGGATTTTTTTATACTTAATTCACCCTGTCTGGATAAGTTGCATCTAAGTAATGTCTAATATTTCTAAAGTAATGGAGTGAGGCACCATCCTGTTGAAACCTAATGTCAAAGTGGAATTCGAATTGATGTTTTGCTTAATTTGAAAACATTTGATTCATACATTCTCAAAGAGCGACTAATAACAATGTTTTAAGCAAGTTTATTATTAGGTAAGTACCTAATTACAGTAATTACAAAACTAAAAGCATAACCTAACTTAACCTAACCCAATCGAACCCAATTACAAATTAATTTAAAAAATTATGAATGTTATAATAATTGAGAAAAGCAGAAAAACCGTTTTGATCTTAAAAGGTGTTGGAAATACCCGCCTTGGACGTCTTGACAAAATAACATCCTGAGAATTCTTCCCTAACATTGTGGAGGGTTGCGGGGTTCATTTCTGCAGACACATCAATTATGCGTTATCGAAGTTCAGACAACCATTTTATAAACCTGAGACTTGACGTAGGTCCATAGAAAGGAATCAAGGGGTGTCAGGTCCGGTGAGCGAGCTGGCCACTCTGTTGGACCTCGGCGACCAATCCACATGTTCGGATAAGTTGTATCTGTGAGTAATTTCTAATAGTGTTTTATAATTTATTAATTTCCCTAAAATAATAAAGTGGGGCACCATCCTGTTGAAACGTAATGGCAAAGTGGAATTCAAATTGATTTTGAGCCACAACACCTTCAATAAGTGGAGAAATGATATCTTGAGACATTCGAAGATTTGTGGCGCCGTTCAAATTTCTTTCTAAAAATATAAGACCTATAATATGGTCACCCAAAATGCCATACCAAACATTTATTTTGGAGGAAACTGAGTATGTTCGTCGCGAAACGGATGGAAGTTTTAATCACTCCAATATCTGCAGTTTGGAGTGTTGACTGTTCCATTAAAAAAAAAGGTACTCGCATCGCTAAAACAAATATGCCTCAGATAATTAGGATTTGCTTCGATCCTTCGTGCCATAACCTCGCAAAACTCTGATCGCCTGTTAGGATCATCTTCTGTTCATTCGTGGACAATTCTCACCTTATGCCTAGGGATAACGAAAGAATGTGAAAATCGTATGTCTCAGCTACTTGTTTGGGTTAGTTTCGGTTAGATTGGAAAAGTCCCAACGAGATTGTAACATTTGAAAAAATTAAATGGGTAATATGGGAATTCCAGCCTTATAAGTCCCCCGGACCAGATGGAATCTACCCAGTTCTGTTTTTTTTTTTTTTTATGGCAGTGGCACACACACTAAAGGGAGATCCTATGGCGCTCGACGAGCGGTGTGTGTGCGAAGATGTTGATTGACACGGTTCTTGAATATTTGTAGGTTGTAATTAGTGGGAAACAGATGTCCTGGAAGTGAGTTCCACAGTGATGCAGTGCGCCAGACAAAGGAGTTCTGGTAAAGCGATGTTCTAGGTGTTTCTAGTTGTACGACGAACTGGTGCGCTCCTGCCGTCTGTCGGGACTGTCTGACAGGAGTTGCCAGGAGCGGGATTATGCGGGCCAAATCCTGGGAACATCTGCCGTGAAAGTATCTGTAAAACAGAGACATCTCGGCCACATGTCTGCGATGTTCCAGACTATCCAGATTCCGGGTCAACTCCGGATCGCCGACGAGACGCACAGCCCTCTTCTGAATGGAATTCAGCAGCTTTAGGGTATGCTTTGGTGCGGCACCCCAGATATGTGAGCAATATTCTAAGCACGGTCTTATTTGCGCTTTGTACAGCAAGAGCAACTGCTGCGGTGTATAGAGTTTTTTGTTGCGAAATAGCGCACCAAGCTTCTGGGAGGCTGATTTTGCGATGTTAGCAACATGGTCATGCCATGACATATTGCTGTTGACCGAGACACCCAGCAGCCCGATTGACGAAGATGAAGGAATGGTCGATCCTGCCATAATGATGTCAGGGCCCGCTGTATTGGCCCTCTTTGTAAACGTTGCTGCTTGGGTCTTTGCTGCATTGAACTGGACCAAATTTCGGTCGCCCCAAGTTTGAACTTTCTCCAGGTCTTGATTAATTGCTGTAATCTGCTCCTGTCTGCGGTGATGAGTCTCAGTCGCTGGTAAGGGTTTTTCTGATCTAAAGTGGGAGACAAGGGTACTGTCATCTGCAAAACTGTAAACAGGATTATTCGTTTCGATCAGCAGGGCATTAATATAGATGAGGAACAGAGTTGGTGAAAGTATTGCGCCCTGAGGCACGCCCGCGTTGATGGTGAATGTGTCCGAGATGTGTCCATCGACTGCAACGTGTAGGGATCGGTTCTTAAGGAAACTGGCCAGCTAGCTGCAGAGAGAGGCGGGCAGTCCCAAGGACGGCAGTTTGTTGAGCAGTCCGCAATGCCAAACTCTGTCGAATGCCTTTGAAATATCCAACGCAATCGCTCGAGACTCTCCGTAGTTTTCAATTGCCCTACTCCATATATGAGTGACATAGGCCAATATATCTCCTGTCGATCTCTCTTTGCGAAAGCCGTATTGATTATCGCTGATTATTCTGTTGCTCTCGAGGTACTTGAGTAGTTGCTGGTTGACTACACGTTCCATGACTTTGGAGATTATTGGAAGCAAGGCAATTGGGCGATAGTTTGAGGGCTTGGTTTTCTTGCCTTTTTTTGGAACAGGTTGCACTCGAGCGACTTTCCAAGAGGATGGGTAAATCCCTTTTCTGTAAGAAAGAGAAAAAAAGCCTGGAAAAAACGGGTGTTAGTTCGTTGGCGCAGTTCTTTAGCACGATGGTAGGTATTCCGTCCGGTCCTGATGCCTTTTGCGTATCTAGTTCTTTAAGGATTTTGCGAATATCACGGTGAGAAAACTTGACTTCTGCCATGGTAGTGTTGATGTTCGGTATAGTTGGGAGAGTCTTGCCTTGGGGCACGTCTAAGGTAGAGTGCGATGAAAACATTTTGGCGAGCATGTTTGCTTTTTCCTTGGCTGTAGTCGCCGTGATGCCACGTTCGTCCATCAAAGGTGGGAGAGACGTTTTTGTAAAGTTGTTACTTACTGCCTTTGCTACCGACCAGAAATTCATGGAACCACTGGGGCATTGCAAAAGTTTATTCCTGATCCTTTGATTGTGTTTGTCCTTAGTTTCGTCGATCACACGCTTGCACTCGTTTCTCGCTTCGATAAAATAATTGCGATTTTCAGCGGTCTGATTTTGCTGCCAGTATTTATAGGCTTGCTGTTTCCTTCCTACAGCTCTTTCGCATCGAATTTGGGATGTATGCTTCCATTCCTGAGGAGATTACTTGCATGATCTCTTCGCAGCAGTCTGACGGGTCGTTAGTGGCAAAGCAGACGTCGAGCCAAGGAAAATCTAGGTAGAACTGCCTTAGGTCGTCCCAGTTTGCAGAATTGGAATGCCAGATTTTGCGAGGCAATGGTGGATCCTTCTGTATGGGTGGCAATTCACAAACCGTTGTAATAAGTTTGTGGTCGGAGGTATCTAATGGCGGACCAACGGTAACCTTGTACTGGTCAGGATTGGTGGTCAGAAAAAGATCCAGGAGGGCGGCGAATTCGCCCCTCTCTGAGATTCGAGTTGGTTCGTCTACAAGTTGAGTAAGCCCGCAGCTGATGGCAAATGCTTCAGCTTCTCTACCTTCGTTGTCGGTCTTGTTGTGATGTTTGAGCCAGTTGGTGTTGAGGGCATTGAAGTCTCCCAGAACGATTATTTCTGAACTGGGGTGATCGACCTGTATTGAGTCAAAAGTGGTAGCTAGTGTTGAGAAAAAGCTTTGGTAGGCTCTATCGCTCGGAGGGCGATAGAGACAACATATAAACTTGGTTGATCCCTTGGCGGTGAACTTGAGCCACATGACGTCAAGGTTGTTCGGTTCGAGTATTTCCTCGCGGTGACATGAAAGGTCGCTTCGGACAAAAAGGCATATTCCGAACTTATATCTAAATCGGGTATGTAAGTCGTAACCAGGATAGAGGTAGTTCACTGTTGTTGTTGTAGAACATACTTGTGTTTCTGTAAGGGCTAATATGTGTGGTCTATTTGCTTGTAGATGTTGGTGTACCGAATTTATGTTTGTATTTAGGCCTCTTATGTTGCAGAAATCTATTCTAAATTGGTTCGGTATCTTTGCTGTCTGTGAAATGCGGAATGAAGGGCTCCCAGGGCCACCCAGCGCCCGGAGATCCGAATGGCCGGGGAGTTTACCTCCGGAATATTTTGATCCTGGAAGCACCATCATGTCCATATATTCCTACTGTGGAACCCGGAACCACCAGCGCGGAAGCGGAACCTGATTTGGGAAAACAACTTAGCGCTTCCCAATTCTGGTGTTACAGAAAGGGCAGGATATACTAATGCTACACATCTGCAAGATACTCAGAGCATGCATAGCGTGGGGCCACAGGCCAGCGGTATGGCAAAGGGCAAAGGTCGTCTTTTTGCCAAAAATAGGCAGGACACCAGACCAAACGCTAAAGTCATACAGACCAATAAATCTAGCTTCATTCCTGCTTAAAACACTGGAAAAACTAGTCGATCGGTATATCCGCGACAACATTCTCTGAACAAAACCCTTTAACAAGCATCAGTGCCTACCAAGCAGGAAAGTCTACAGATTTGGCCCTGGACGATCTGAATAAGCTCCTGATGAAGGCAATAGACGATAAGGGAGTGTCACTAGCCACCTTTCTTGACATAGAGGATGCTTTCAACAACGTTCCAGCCAAATCGCTGGTTAAGGCGCTCAAACACGAAGAAATCCTCCCAACCATCTGCAACTGGATCCAAACAAACCCATTCACAAAGAAAAGAACATTAAAGGATCTGAAAAATTTAATGCTCAGCGGGATAATAATTTCCTTTTCCAAGGAAGTCAAATACCTCGGTGTCACTTTTGACCAAGGTATGACTTGGGGACCGCATCTTAGCAAGGTCACTCAGAAAGCAAGAATTGCACTGGGCAGATGCAGGCGACTTTGCGGCAGAGACTGGGGGCTGAGCCTCGAATTGAATCTCTGGTTGTACAGGGTTATCCAACGAGGACTAGACAAGGCGATTTTTTGACTTTCCCTGTACTTTTATAAAAAAAAACACTGAAATAGCCATCTTATGTAATTTTCTCCCGCGAATTCGGATATGTTCAGCAAAAAACAATTGAACATCAAATAAAAGTGCTAGGGGTGACTTTCATACTTTTTTTAATTATTACTACATTTTTGGACTCTCTAGAAAAATGTAAACACATTTTGTGTATAATATCCTATACCTATCTTTCTATACCTATCTTTAGCTGTTTACCAAATATTGACAGTTGAAAGTCGGGCATTCTGACACTTTGACAGGTTCTAAAATCTAAACCGCACGAGATCAAAGAAAACTGTTTGCACATTTCTATCTTGGGTTTTCATAAGCTATCGAATGATAGTAACTTTGAATTTAACCCGAGGTTTAAAAGTTCCGGTTAATTTTATCCGCAGGTTAAATTCGAAGATACTGTCATTCGATAGTTTATGAAAACTTAAGATAGGAATGTGCAAACCGTTTTCTTTGATCTTGTGCGGTTTAGATTTTAGAGCCTGTCAAAGTGTCAAAATACCCGACTTTCAACTCTCAATATTTGGTAAACAGCTAAAGATATGTATAGAATATTATACACAAAATGTGTTTAGATTTTTCTAGAGAATCCAAAAATGTAGTAATATACAGGGTGTTCCGTTTAAAAAAATATCAAAGTGACCCCTAGCACTTTTATTTGATGTTCAATTGTTTTTTGCTGAACATATTTGAATTCGCGGGAGAAAATTACATAAGATGGCTATTTCAGTTTTTTTTTATATAAAAGTACAGGGAAAGTCAAAACATCGCCTTGTCTAGTCTTCGTTGGATAACCCTGTACAAAATGGTGGTAAGGCCCATGCTAACCTATGGCTCTATAGCCTGGGGCATAAAGGCTACGCAGATAGGTGCAATCAGGCAACTAGAAGGCGTACAAAGGCTGGCATGTCTTTGCGTCTCGGGAGCGATGAGTACAACCTCAACTGCAGCACTGGAAATCCTGCTAAAATCACCTCCATTACATATCCTGATACAGGGGAACGTAAGATTGGTACAATACTGGCTCAAGCAAGGCAACAAGCCCATCATTGAATGAGAAAGGCCCACAAACTGGAAACTAGAGGACAGCGAGTATCTCTTCGAAATGCCATCAGATGAAACAACACTTCCTATGGGTTTGATAGAGCCATCTCAGTAGCAATTGTAGGCAGAGAAGAATAGGAGGGGGATCTCCTATAAAAGCAGACCAAGCATGGTATACCTACGGCTCTAAGACCAGTAAAGGGGTGGAAGCCGGGGTCCAAGGACCAAGGTCAAATATCTCCATAATCATGGGCAGTCAAGCCACAGTGTTCCAAGCCGAGGTCGCGGCAATTCATCACTGCGCCATGGAGATAGATAAACTGAACATTAGAAAAAGGAGGGCAGTCATATACTCTGAGAGTCAGGCCGCCTTAAAAGCAGTTAGTGCACACAAGGTTAGATCTAGACTAGTCAAAGACTGCATAAGTGCCCTTGAAGAGGTCGATCGTAACAATAAGCTCACCATTGCGTGGGTCCCGGGACATGAAGGCCATCAAGACAACGAAGAAGCCGACAAACTTGCAAATCGCGCAAGTAAGGTTACGTTGGGACCTGAGCCCTACTGCAGGAAGAGTCTTCAAATCAGTAGTTAAAAGCTGGATAGATAAACAATTTCTAAACTGATGGTTACAAACACCGGGGTAAATACAGGCCAAACAGTTCATAAAACACGGCTCCCCAAAATTCACGGCAGATCTACTTAAGAGAGGTCGCAAGACGATAAGAATATTAGTGGGTCAGCTGACGGGGCACTGTAGAATGAACAGACACATGGAAAAGATCGGCCTGGCAGATAATAGCCGTTGCATGTTCTGTCAGGAGGAGGAGGAAACTTCAAAACACGTGTGGTGCGAGTGCGAGGCTCTATGCAGGCTCAGGTATGCAAGGCTGGGAACGCCCAAACCCGGACCTGCAAGGTACATGAAGGAGCCGATACTCCATTTGTGAAGTCTGACTAGGAAGACAGGATTGGATGAGGTCCTCCAAGCATGGTTCGGAGTGCAACAATAAACCTGCATAGATTGCAGTGGCAGAGGCGGGTACCAGCGGCGCAAACTCCCTTCAATTCTCATTCTCTATTTGCTTGGGTACATTGCTGAGAGTTATTTACCATTTCAACACAACCTGTACTTGCACGTTTTCGCTAATTTCGGGCCTTCCAGATCTTGGGGCATCTTTTACTGTACCTAATACTTGAAATTTTGGCAAAAGCTCCTGAAAGTATTGGCCGTTCCGGAAAGCGTTCATTGAAGATGCGAACAGCAGCGTATTTTATCTTCTAGCGAACGCGCCATTTCGATAGATGATATTATCGATGTTTTTAGAAAACTTGATGGGCACGTTTTAAAATGACATATATCAGGAAACCATGGCAGTTACAGTTAATTGTTGCATCTGGTGGTATAAGAAATGCTTTTACCGCCTATTTGAGAATGAATGAATGAAATGTTTTCAAAGTCGAGGCTGAATTAAGCATAAAAAGATCTTGAAAAAAAATGTCACGTGACTCACTATTCCATTAAAAAAAAATCAACTAACAACTATCATTTTGGCATTTAAAACTGTCATTATTTGCTCAAAAAATAGAGAACTCATATAATACCGTTCCAAATTTCATCGCAATATACCAAACAGATCAAAAATTAGAACGGGGGGGGGGGGGGGTTTTATTTATGTCCTCACTATATAATAGTCTTCCCTTTCCAATATTTACAAAGTAGTCGAGATTTTTTTAATTCTAGTACAAGATTCGGTTTGCATACGATTAACAAAAATTTTACACATTTTTTTGCGTAAAAACCTTTTTTGTATTACTCACTTGTTCCTCTTTCGTTTCCATTTTAAATTTAAATATTTTATCATAACGGCTTGACACATCAATAATGTAGAAAGAACAATCGATGCATTATCGATGATATTGCTAAAGACATTGTCAATTTGAACAAGCCCTGGTCCTCGTCACACCCATAACTCGTGGCTCCAATCCATAACTCAATAATAACTGAAATAGGAAACTTAAGGTGTCAACAATAGCCATATGGCTCTTACAACGGCCCCCGATACGGTATCTCACCTTGGCAACTTTTATAATAGGATATTCACGAAATATCCAATATTCATTACTCACCTGTCATCGTCTAATATTTATTAAAAATTTCGCTCATTGTGGTGGAAGATAATGGATTTTATCGGCTTTTATTATAACAGTTTTGAAGCGAGGTATACTGTATGGTTTAGTGACCCCTGCTTTTGTGATTTCTACACAATACATAAGCTCTAGTTTTTTTTTTTTTTTTTTTAATTAAACTTGCCATAACGCAGTCGTCGAAAACTCTCTATTGGAGACATTGGTGCTAGGTAGTGTAGATAGGCTAAGCATTTACCTACACCAAATTCAGAAGTATATTTATTATCCTCAGGGTCGTGTCTAGGTGCTAGTCGGATATCATACAGCAATTCGCATATTTTTAAGGAAATAATAGTATATGTTACTAAATGTGTGTCGTATTTTAGTTCCATGAATGATACAAGGGGAGCTATTGAACTAAACAGATGTAAGTTTAGAAATTTTATCAATTTGGGGGGCTTTAGGCCATTAAGTAGCCTAAATGATTTTATTTTAATTTTGCAACGTTTCAGTTAGGTTGATAATCTCTGACCCAGGGCCGTTCTTAGGGGTGTGCAGACACAAAGGCGGCGAAACTTAAGGGCGGCCACAGGCCGGTAGAAACAGTAAAATATATTTACGTTTTAAATAGAAAAATATATAAAACTAAATTTCATTCCTAAGATATTCCACAGAAGCCAAGCTTAAAATTTAAAACCCTTCACCAAGTATAAATATATATTTCATACACTTAGTTGTACGTTTTCGAATATTTTAAACTTTGACAGTAAAAGTTACATCTGGAGAGCGATCATTTACCAAATTAAATATACCTAATAAAAAAATATCTGAGGTCTATCATGTCATATGGCTCAAAAACTTTGATATAATAGCAATTGAAAATAATATCTGTGAAGATTTAGGTCACTCGCAACCGAGTTCGCAACTTATTGACGAGTATGCAACAATAAAAGCCAGAAAAAAATTATGTAGTAAATGCCAATTTTGGTTTTTTTCGTATTGCACCTGCAACTTGTTTCATGCTTAGATAAAATGCACAGGCTTTTTTGTGTATGTGTTTGATTCGTTTGTTTTACTTTTATATTTTTTATTATAAGTATTATTACTATT